>JH432108.1:0-29596 GCA_000239455.1 Strigamia maritima
AATTAAATGTTATCATAACGAGTTTCTGCAGCAACGCGCGATGGGTCAGCTAGTATGAAATAAACAAGTATAGAAAATCAAGTTCCAAAATGAATGAAAACTAATAAATGTTCAAAACAATCAATGAGAAAGTGTCATTTCATTTGATAAATTTCCGCAACTTAATGTGGATGATAGATAGATAGATAGATAGAATTGAGTTTATAGACATAAGCGACGACTGAGGTCATACACGTCTTTTAATCTGACTAATATAAAACTGACATAAACAAACATTTGACCATTGATAAACACTACATTCGTACATTCATTGCAGAATAGATGGATAGATAGAATTGAGTTTATAGACGCAAGCGACGACTGAGGTCATACACGTCTTTAATCTGACCAATATAAATACTGACATAAGCAAACACATTTGACCATTGATAAACACTACATTCATACATCCCATTGCAGAATGGAATGCAGCATTACATTATCAAAAAAAATAGATCAAAAACAGAGACAAAAGCCACAGAAGAGAAAGCGGAGCAAAAATAGAAGGTAAGATAGATAACCAGACGACCCATTAAACACGACCCATCACGACCCATCACACTTGGTTCACACTGGCAGTAACAGTAGAGAAGTAGCAACAACATAGTGCATTGTGGGATGAAAGTAGACCAAAAGTAGCAGCAGAGAAAAGTAAAGTAAAGAAAAGTAGTGAGCAAGCACAAAATCAAGTAAAGCTAGCTTCACATTTGTGTTCACACTGGCAGTGACAGTAGAGAAGTAGCAACAGCTGATGCATTATGGGACAAAAGTAGACCAAATGTAGCAGCAGAGAGAAGTAAAGTAAAGTAAAGTAAAGTAGTGATCAAACACAATATCAAGTAGCAGTAGAGCTTTTCTACTAACAACCAATCTTGTCACATGACAACCACATTTTTTGCAAATGGACACCGACATGGAGGAGCAGCTCATTATTTTCATTATTATACAACACTATTCTGCCTAATTATAAAAACACCAGAACAAAGGACAATATTTAGACACACATAGCAAAAGATTTAAAAATATCTAGTGAGTAATAATAATTAAATTAGTGAAATTAGTGAGCACATGAGCATGGTGCAATGTGTACATGTTTGTGCAAATAATTTTATCTAAATGCAATCCAAATAAAATTTATATTAACAATTCATTTATAATATTTTTAAATTTTCATAATCTTACTTTATTCAATCTGATGATTCAATCTATTTAATCTATTTGTATGATTACAGCTGCTAAACTCCAACAGAAATGGAAAAACTTGAGGGATAATTTTTCCCAACAATTGACTTTAGTTCATCCACCATTTTTGTTGTTTATGTTTTTGTTATATTGAATGTATTAAGTCCTCTCATTGGCTCTTTGATCTTCCTGTTGTTGGCTGTGATTGGCTATTTCTTTACTTTATCTACTGCTACTTTGTGTGTGAACAGTGTGAATGTGTTTACTTTACTTTTGGCCTACTTTCGTCCCACAATGCACCACGCTGCTGTTACTTCTCTACTGTCACTGCCAGTGAGAGCACAAGTGTGAACCTAGCATTATATTGTCAAAGAATTGATCAAAAACACAAAAACAAAAGCCACAGAAGGAAAAAAGAACAAAAAAGACAAAGATATGGGTAACCAGAAAACCCATTACCAACACTGAAGCTGGAAAACAAAGTGCTGCAATAGAGTGCCCAGGGGAGGCCACGAGGAGGCTGAGCTTGAAAGTTTTCTCCCCAATTGTATTGTAAAAACAATTCTATTGCTTGATTCCCACTCGGCAGAAATTCCAACAGAAACTTTTCTGCTGCAGAAAATTTTGAGAGAAAAGCATGTCTTTCTGTCGTTGGTTCCCACCTGTGGACTGAAAAGTGGGCAAAAAGTGCAGAAAACTAAAATTTAAAAATGGATGCCAGCTAAGGAAGGCAATATGTGAACACTGCGGTTTTCTACACTCAAAATTTTCTGTCGAAATTTCTGCCAAGAGGAACCATAAGCACGAGTCCACACAAATAAAATCAAAGATGAAAATACATTCAAATTTAGAAATTTGAAACAAACTAACCAGAGCACTCTTTTAGCAAGATTTCGGCATTAAAACCAATAAACCGGTCTGGGGGTGACCACAGGGAGGTATAGAGAGTTGGATTTTTCATCGTGTTCTCGAACGTCGCCACTTGGAACCGATCAGATCAACGAGAGAGAGACATCATTCAAATTCAAAAAGATAACTAAAAAACTAAAAAAAACAAATTGTATTACTTATGGTTAGAGAGAGAGAGAATTAAGTTTATAGACGCAAGCGGCGACTCAGGCCAAATCCAGCATATTCGCAATAAAGACTTTTCGAGCATCTCGACAATGATCAAGGAAATCCCATTGCTAAAAAAAGCGTTGCCAGCAGAGAGAGAGAGATAGATAGATAGAATTGAGTTTATAGACGCAAGCGGCGACTTAGGCCATACACGTCTTTTAATCTGACATACTGAAACTGACTTACTGAAACTGACATTACTGAAACTGACTTACTGTAACTGACATACTAAATCTAACCAATATAAATCTGACCCAGACAAACACATTTGACCATTGATAAACACTACATTCATACATTTCATTGCAGAATGGAATGCAGCATTACATTATCAAAAAAGTCAAAAACAGAGACAAAAGCCACAGAAGAGAAAGAAGAGCAAAAAAGAAAAGAAGAGACAGATAACCAGAGACCCATTGGCACCACTACAGCGGAAAAACAAAGTGCTGCAGCAGAGATAGATAGATAGATAGAATTGAGTTTATAGACGCAAGCGGCGACTTAGGTCATACGCGTCTTTTAATCTGACATACTCAAACTGACATACTAAATCTGACCAATATAAATCTGACCAATATAAATCTGACACAGACAAACACATTTGACCAATGATAACCACTACATTCGTACATTCCATTGCGACTGCATTCCATTCTGCAATGGAATGTACGAATGTAATGTTTATCATTGGTCAAATGTGTTTGTCTGTGTCAGATTATCAAAAAAATGGTCAAAAACACAGAGACAAAAGCCACAGAAGGAAAAGAAGAGCAAAAAAGAAGAAAATAGATAACCAGAGGCCCCATTAGCACCATTGCAGCGAAATAACAAAGTGCCACAGTGGAGTAGCCAGGGGAGGCCACGAGGAGACTGAGCTTGGACATTAATTTATAACATTTTAATATTGCAACAAATAGTTTAATTTGTCAGAAACAAAAATTAAAAAAAAAGTTATTTCTCTCAAATATGCAAATTAGTTTGCATGAATACGTTTACGACTCAGACTGACACTCGTTTCAAAATGTCGAAACCGGTAGGAAGCAGCTTGTAACAACTGCAGAATTTCAAAAAATCTAATTTGAGTTTTTTTTCCTTTTTCATTTTTTCTATAGAATTTCAACTGTATGGATCTTGACACAGAGGAATGTCGCATAGCAAAATGCACAATGTACGTTTGCATAATATTTCTCATTGTGGTGTCATTCATTGCCATAATTTCCGCATGCTTGCACTGTTTGTGCAGCACGCTTGTGCTTGCACGCTTCGTCGAGTTGGGAACGTCGTCGTCGCCGACACCAAAAACAACCAAAAAAATGACTGTATTCAAAATGAATGTGAAAAAAAGTTTGATAAACTTAGTTAGTAATTTTTTTTTTTGTGGTTTTTTTTTTTCTGAAATAAAGCCATACATTTGTGTTACTCTCGTGCATGATTGTCATTTTCGTCGTTTCGCCACATCAAAAACAAACGATATCGTTTGAAATTGAACAAACAAATTTCCTCCTCATTTCACCGGACAAGAGCATTCGATGACGCCTGCATGGTGATGACACCTGACGATGAATTAAACAAGTTGCATTCTCCTCATTTCTTCCAGACAATGACAATCAATAACGACTGCATGGTAGCGTCACCAAGTGAGAAAATAAACAAACACATTTAACTATGATTAACGCAGTTTGACACAAATCCACAACAAACGACGTTACACACTTCTAGACGAAACATGAAACTCATTCACCCCTTTAACATAGAAAAAAAAAAAAAAAAATTTATTTAATTTAATTTTATATTTCTTTATTTGTCTTCTTTTTTTGGAAAAAAGATAGATAGATAGAATTGAGTTTATAGACGCAACCGGCGACTTAAGCCATACACGTCTTTTAATCTGACATACTGAAACTGACATGCTAAATCTGATCAATATAAATCTGACACAGACAAACACATTTGACCAATGACAAACACTGCATTCGTACATTCCATTGCAGAATGGAATGCAGTTTTACATTATCAAGGAAGTGGTCAAAAACACAAAGACAAAAGCCACAGAGGAGAAAGATGAGCAAAAAGGAGAAGAGACAGATAACCAGAGGACCCATTAGCACCACTGCAGCGGAGATACAAAGTGCCACAGTGGAGTACCCAGGGGAAGCCACCAAGAGGCTTGGAAGTTTTCTCCCCCTTCAAGAGACGGACAACTACTTAATTAGACAAAAGGAAAATCAATTTAAAGGCCGTCTGGAAGATGCGGTTAGTATATACTAACGGATTCCGCGTATAATCTGAATATTAATCCAATTTTTTTGGATGAAAACCATAAAAAGTTTGCTGAAATAATTTAAATTATTTATTCTCGTTTCTTGGTGAGTTTCTAGTTTCTTGCGAGTTCGAGAGTGAAGTATAAACATCTATTAATAGATATAGATGTTTCTATTGACAAATCTAAAGAATTTATTCCGATTTTTACGGATGGCTCTCAACAAAAATACAGTGAACGAGTTGTCTGCTGTGTGTTTGTGTATGCAGACAAGAGAAATTGAGTCATCAAGGTGCCTTTCAATTTTACCTACAGAAATTGCCGCTATATTAAGATATAACTTTGCAGCAAGCTCGCGATACAGAATAGAGATGCGAGATAATGAAAGATAATTTTTCTATTTTGTTTTCTATTTTATTAGACGGTTTGCGCTTTCACGAACGTAATTTTTTTAATTACGAATGTTATATAAATACGAGATTTTAAAAATTAATCTCGTATTTAATTTAACATTCGTAGTATGAATATACGAGATTTATTTTTCAATTCGTTCGTATATAAGTTGATATACGAATGCACTACACATGCGCGGTGTGCATCAAAATTCGCACATGCGCATTGTTCTGCAATTTGAAGCGAGCGAGGCATCCATCTTGTTTTTCATCGACTCGTTGTATTTTCGGTAGGTTTTTAGTCATCTAGGTTAGAGATTTGTTTGCAACTAACTATTTTTTATATAAACATGGCATTAGACACACATAATTTATACATTTTCTGAATAAAGCCATGTTTCTCGTGTATTTGTTTATTTCGTTCTCGTTTGTGTTAAATTGTTTCTGCAAGCGCAATCTGAAACAATGATTTTAATCACGAGACACGAGATAATTAATAAAAATGAATTTATTTCATTTTTATTAATTTATTTCACGTTCGTAATAAAATCTCGTTCGTGAAAGCGCAAACCGTCTATTATTGCATGAAATGGCAGCAACTACTAGTATAATTGTTTGCTGCACTAATTATTTTTGAAATAATGGTTCTCTGTTTCTTAGTCAGGCAGCCTCCAGATTCCCCAAATTAACAGTAGGTATATATACTAGTTCCTGACATAGATGGGCAAAATACTTTAGTTCCAAATACAAAATACAAAATACAAAATACAAAATAGTCTAAATTGCTAAAATACATTTGTATTTTAAATACCTAGAGAACACACCCTTCTCAGAAGTCAAAATACAAAATACAAAATACTCTAGTTCAAATTGTATTTACCAAATACAAAATACAAATACAGTATTTAAAATCCTCCAGAAAATACAAAATACTTTAAATACTTTAAAAATACTTTCTGGCATTCCGTTCTCTACAATTTTATCATATTTTTCATTTACATAAAAGGTAATTTTGGTTTTCCCATTTTGTGCCTGTGTCAGTGTCATGGATAGCACCTTTAACGTTTAAATTTGGTTCAGTATGATGTTACATGTACGTATGTGTATGTAACGTATTACATGTGGATATGGTATAGTCACTTGGTCAGATTGACAGATTGAAATAACCGATTGGCGATTGGTCACCTTATTTTGAAAAAACTTGCCCATTTTTATATTTTACACCAAAAAACATTTATAATTTTTTTTGGTCTGAAAATGCATTTTGTATTTAGCAATACATTTTAAATACATTAAATTTTTTTGTATCCAAAATAAAATTCATTTTTAAATACTTTCTTCTATATAATACTAAAATACATTTGTATTTTAAATACTTTCCTGGAAATTATTTTAAAATACAAAATACAAAATACATAAATGTACTTAAAATACTGTATTTTAAATACTTGTATTTAAAATACATGTATTTTGCCCATCTATGGTTCCTGAGAACAATGGACAATTTGCGACAACATACTCATCGCGGTTTGTGCTATTTGTCAACAAAATTTTTCTATGACAAAATGAAACGTACATTTGTACATTCCCTTGCAGAATGGAATGCAGTTTTACATTATCAAAAATTTGGTCGAAAACACAAAGACAAAAGTCATCTAAGGGCAAAAAGAAGGAAAGAGAGATAACCAGAGGACCCACTGGAGCGGAAAAATAAAGTGCAACAGTGGAGTACCTAGAGGAAGAGGCCGGCCACGAGGAGACTGGGCTTGGAAGTTTTCTCCCTTATTGCCACAGATAAAAAACTTCATTGTAAAATCCACTCGCAAAAAAGTGTGTAGTTTGCGCAGCAGTGCCTGTTGAAGTTCCACCAGACTTTCAAGTTATAGTAACATGCGATTATATGTTCAATGCTTTGAAAAAGACCAATACTGCGCTTTATGAGTAGCTATGATCTTTAATTATCACAAATTTAAGGAATTTATTCTGATTTTTACAGATGGCTCTCAACAAAAATACAGTGATAGAGTTGTCTTCTGCTGGATGTGTGTGTGGTATGTGTGCAAGCATCAGAAATCTATACATTAAGGAGCCTTCCAGTTTAAGCTACAACAATTGCTGTTAGTAAACTAGCTTTGCAGCATTCTCGCCATGCAGAATAGAGATGCGAGATTATGAAACAGTAGGTGCCAGTTCCTGAAAACAGTGGACATTTTGCGACAGCATACTCATCGCTCCTTGTGCTATTTCTCAACAAGATTTTTTTCATAGCATTATACAACAATAAAATGAAGACATTTAAAAAAGTGTGAGATAGATAGATAGAATTGAGTTTATAGACGCAAGCGGCGACTGAGGCCATACACGTCTTTTAATCTGACATACTCAAACTGACATACTAAATCTGACCAATAGAAATCTGACACAGACAAACACATTTGACCATTGATAAACACTACATTCGTACATTCCATTGCAGAATGGAATGCAGCATTACATTATCAAAAAAATGATCAAAAACAGAGACAAAAGCCACAGAAGAGAAAGCGGAGCAAAAATAGAGATAGATAACCAGAGGACCCATTAGCACCACTGCAGCGGAAAAACAAAGTGCCACAGTGGAGTGCCCAGGGGAGACCACGAAGAGGCAGGGCTTGGAAGTTTTCTCCCCCTTAAATCTGACAAAATGAAACTGACATACTGAATCTGACCTATAATAAATCTGACACAAACAAACACATTTGACCATTAATAAACACTATACATTCGTACATTTCATTTCAGAATGGAATGTAATCTTACATTATCTTACCCTATAAAAAATTGATCAAAAACACCGACAAAAGCCACAGAAAGAAAACATAAGCAAAAAGAAGAAAAGTAAGATAACCAGCTAGCCCAAACTTAAGCTATGCTGTGTATTATTTCATTAATTTATTTTTGGGCTTGAAGACTTTAGATGAACATCATAGTTTAGATGCCCAGGAGTTTGAATTTGGGCATGATCAGAAGTGTGATCAGAAGTGTGATTTTGTTGTTTTTCATAGTTACAAAAAAAAAAGACCAATTAAGAATGTTTATTTAATTTAATAGTATACTACGTCCCATGTGCAATATGCACATAACTTTTGAATATAGGAAATGTGTGTTTTCTAAAAATATAATAAATAAATAAATAATAATAAAAACTCATGATGAAAACCCAACCTGGTACAAAATAATGAGCCCATGAAAATTCTTTTTTCAATTCAATAGATAGAAAACACAATTCAGGTGCCATTTGTATGTGGCGCCATGGCACCAACAGCCATCAGACTGCTAGGATGCGAGTATCAAAATAAATTAGTTTTTTACACTTAGAATCGATCACAGCCATATAATTTTTTTTATCAATTGCAAATTATTAATCTATTTCAATTCTTAGCTTGCAAATTTATTCACGTAATTTCTATTTATACAAGAAAGAGAGAGAAAACTGTTTACCTGCGTTAGCAGCCTATTATGACCAGACATGCCATACCAACAAACTGGAACTTTCATTCATAGCAACATTCATTCATCATTAGACAGTTTGCGGTTTCACGAACGAGATTTCATTACGAGACACACGAGATAATTAATAAATATGAAATAAATTCATTTTTATTAATTATCTCGTGTCTCGTAATTATTAAAATTGTTTCAGATTGCGCTTGCACAAACAATCAAACACGAACAAAACGAAATAAACAAATGAACAAGAAACATGGCTTGCTCAAAAATTGTTATTTTAGTTGAAAATGTGTAAATTATGTGTGTTAAATGGCATGTTTGTATAAAAAATAGTTAGTTGCAAACAAATTACTAACCTGGATGACTAAACACTACCGAAAATACAACGAGCCGATGAAAATCAAGATGGATGTCGCGCTCGCTTCAAATTGCAGAACAATGCGCATGTGCGAAGTTTTGTGCACACTGCGCATGTGCAGAGCATTCGTATTATCAACTAATATACGAACGACTTGAAAAATAAACCTCGTATATTCGTAATACGAATGTTAAATTAAATACGAGATTTATTTTTAAAATCTCGTATTTATCTAACATTCGTAATTTAATAAATTACGTTCGTGAAAGCGCAAACTGTCTATTCGTTTTATGTGAAATAAACAAGTATAGAAAATCAAGTTCCAAAATGAATGAAAACTAATAAATGTTCAAAACAATCAATGAGAAAGTGTCATTTCATTTGATAAATTTCCGCAACTTAATGTGGATGATAATTGGTAAATGCTACACTCATTCTCGAATGCAGTCTTACAATGCCAACATTAATGAAATAAAAAATATTTAAATAAGACAGAAAAATTAAAAATAAAAAAAAGCGAAAATTGAATTCGTGGAATTTTGGAAACCAAATAACCAGAGCTCTCTTTTAGTTAAGCTGTGGCACGCAGCCAGCGAGCTTTCCCAGAGGTGACCACGAGGAGGTAGAGACTAGAGAGTTGGATTTTACACCCCCCGCCATTTTAAGGAGAATTTTCCCTTTTTCTTGTATTTTGGCGCTGACATATTAGGTTTAAGTGCAAGAACGGCTTACTAATAATTTGATAAACAAAATAAAAATCAATAAACAAATTAAATCGATCAACAAATTCAAATTTTTGTACCGCATAACTGACGTATAGTGATTCCCTTGGCTTTTTGCACGCTGAACGCAATTCTAAGAGAAATGTTCCTGTATAAACCAAAAAAAAAGATAACTTATTAAATCACATAATTAATAATGGATATCGCAATTAATATTACAAATGCATGATATCTGATTCACGAAATTGCGAAAAATTTCGGCAAATTTTCAAGAGTAAAAATTACAAAGAAAAAAAGTTGATCGGCCCTACAATTTGTGCTAATACCATTCTTTGCTCAATTATTAACACAATTCCAAGCTTGAAAATCCTGGATGGCAAATACCTGACAAGATAAAAAAGAAAATCTAAGGCTCATCTGAATTAGCTCTCTCCTTCTCGTTCCGGCCATTTGCAGGAAATGACGACATCTGATGTAATCAGTGAGTGCCTAGTATGACGTGACACCAGCGCTTGCAGTGGCAAATGTGTAAAACTACAATCAAAGATTGACATTGCTTCTTGTTCTACAATTGGAGTGTGTTTCAGAATATTGGTCATCTCTTTACAATTTTTTTTACATGAAAAAATTTAATCTCGCTTCCTATATAATTCATTAAATAAAAATGTTTAACATTAAATTCTGTTTCAAAAAAATGAAACAATAGAGAAAGAGGAGCAAAAAAAAGCAATAAAACATCAGCATTCTAGTCTAGAATATATTTTCTAACAATTTTTAATTCATGAAGAAAACATCACGTAGAACCATATGAATTTAAAGCTAACCTATGAACATAAAAGATTTCAAACACAATAGGATTCTAATTATAGAATCAGTATACCATACTATAGTCTTTGAATGCAACTGGTCAGTCTCTTCTTTTTATTTAACTCTTTTTTTTAAATTCAAAATGAGATTTTTCAATTTCCATCACATCATGAATAATTATAATAACTATAATTTTTCTTTTTTTTTTAAAGTGTAAATTCTAGACATTGTCAAGGTGGAGCCTTTCCTTGCAACACTAAAGCTGACTATTGAAAAACTAAAATACCAAATAAAATAAACAACTTATCAAATTTCTCATACTTTATTGTATTTGAAAAACATCCGATTTACTTATCAAATCAAACTAAAAAAAAATCTTTTTACGAGTCTAAGAATCCCAAAAATTCCTTCGTAAAATCCAAATCCTCCGCCGTTCGAATACTTTCTTTCATTTCCAGCGAAGCCATCTTCCAAAATTCCTTTCCAATATTCCTAATCTCATAACCACGAAAAAAATCACGCGCACAACGATACAAAAATGCGAGAACATAATTAAATTGACACTGTTCGATCGAAGGGAAAATTCGAACCGCAATCAACATAAAAAATTGCACATAAATCCAATCTTCGAGCAAACAAATGAGCAGCTTACAGCGACGTTTTCGAAGAAACCAGCAGCCATTCAACTCCTCATCACTCATCATTGACAGCATAAAACCAACGATACAAAGTCCTTCGTGACTAGGAGGAGTATCGAGAGGAGTAAAGAGATTCGAGACTTGGAACTGCTGGTCAATACTCAGATTTCCGCCAATAAATGGCACCAGACAACTTTTCCGTTCATCATCGTTCATCGATGACCAGAAATATTTGACGGCGCTGCAGTTTACACATCTCAAAGCATCGAAAAAAATATTTTTTTCCCAACCGGAAGCCACATTTATCTCAATCCCCAGTTGACATTGCAAAAAATAGCAAGGATAGCGATGCGAATTCGATTTGATATACGAAACCAATCGTTCTTTTTCATCGTTAGAAAATCGATGAAACAAATCGACGACTGGCTCAGTGAGACAGAATATAGCGGCGATATCCATTCGTTCTTTAATCGTCAATTCTTCCATTCGTGAAAGAGTTTCTGCCGTTTTTCTTCTGTCGACGATTCCGTGCGGTGTCCATTGAGTGGAATTTATACATTTCAGCATTGTTTCATCGTTGAAATTGATTAATTCAAAGAGGATTAAGTAGTTCAACCAGGCGCTTAATTCGAATGCTGTTAATTTGACGATTTTAACAAGTTCATTTTTCAATGTTTGAGGGAGATTTAACGCATTCACTCGTTCTTTGATGTCCGATGATTTTTGCGTTAACATTTCATTAGTGGAATCGAAATACTTGAGTGATTTAAAGTGACCTGGTTCAAAGCGGAAAAATGATTCTAATTTTGCGCAATCAATTCGCCACAAATGCAATGAATATTTGACGAGGGAAATGTGCATGAGGCTAGGTACGTTCAAGTTGAAATTCATCTTGAGAAGGATTGTGTTCGAGGCTAGATGATTAATGATCATGTATGACAAGAAACAACTTTATATAAATATACGGACTCGTGACGTTTGGAAAACGATCAAAATGTGTAATTCGGTATACGAATAATATTAATATGATGAAATGTCGACGTATTTTACTGATAATAATAAAGACAAAATTAACATTTCACTCTAATTTTTTTGGTGGCCCCCACTGGACACATGTAAATAAAAATTAAAATCAAAATTATTATTTTTATTTCATTTTTATTTAAATTATTTTTTTATTTTTAAGTTTAAAAAAAAAAAAAAAAAAAAAAAAATTTAAAATTTTAACCCGTTTTAAATTTTAAGTTTAGTGTATATCTGAAAATTACTGTAAACAATGAGTCAGTCATTATTTTGATTTAGGTTTGGTCATTGGATCTGAAGAAAAAATAAAAAAATATTTTCTACTGCATTTCTCCCTTTAACATCGTCAAACGGTCAAAATCAAAATTTAAGCCTATCTTTATTCTCAGTTTAGTTCCGCCTCAATTCACCGCATGAAACGTATGTTTATTGTTGGATGTACGTTATTGCCCGGTTTCCATGACATTACACCTCATATACTGTATAAAGTGTGCATTTATCATCCATTTAGGCATAACTTCTTATTCTTTCTAATTGTCTGCCCAAATATCGCTTTTAACTTTAATTTTAATTTTTATTATTATTATCATGGCTGAAGCAGCATTCCGCAATCTGGCCGATTTGCTCGATGCGTTGGACGACGTTCGTGTTCGATCAGAGTGGGCCCGAGGCCTATTGAACGATAAATTCTTCGGCAACTACCGTGATGTGTGGCGTGCTCACTGCCACTCACACTTGCCAACTACCGTTACTTTTCCCCGCGAACAAATGGGCAATCTTCTTGCCCATTGTGAGATGACGATCTGGCGCATCATCCGCTTCCGCACCCGATTGTCAGATTATCTGAATGCCCTGTTGGCCTTATTGCCGCCCGGTCATCCCGTTACCGGGGTTGAGATTGAATTTGGCACCCATCCGATCCGACCTTTCGACCATTACATTTTACCCCGTTAAATGTTCTGTTCTACTTGTTTTTTTTATTTATTTTATTTTTTATTAATTTTAATTTCGTAATTTTCAGTATGAAAAATTGCAGTGTCTATACAGAGTCTGCAGTGTAAGTAATACAGTATTAATAAATCGTATTAATAAAATAATTTTTATTCTTTTAACACCCGAGATAATGACTTTTTGAATTAATAATAAAGAATTCAATCGTTGTCAATTTATTATAATTATTATTTTTTATTTCTTTATTTTTTTATAATATATTAAGGCAAAATGATTAGTTGATCCATCGAACTGCATGCCTTTATGAATTATGATCAATGCTGCTAACGACACGTTTGGGCAGGTATTTGGGCAGTACCGTATTCTTTACAAGGAAAACAAAGATGATTTTCCTCGAAAATAATTACTTTTTTAATTAAAATTTTAAAATTAAAATTAAAAAATAATTATTTTTATATGGATTATGTGCATTCAGTCATAATGGTGCTATGTAATTGTTGTCAACAATCAAAATTTCCAAAAAATCATTGTGACCAGAATTCTTGATGAATTAAGTCATACATCGTGTAGATGTGTTACAGGTAGGTAAAACAGTTAAACATCCTGAAATATCATTGGATTGGATTTGGAATAAAATTCTGGTCACAATGATTTCTTGCAAATTTTGATAGATAGATAAATAGAATTGAGTTTATAGACGCAAGCGGCGACTTAGGCCATACACGTCTTTTAATCTGACATTCTACACTCAATAGAAAAAAAGTCGGCATTTTACTCCATTTCTGGGTTATGCATCGTCCTGGGGGCCAACTCCATAATCAGAGTAATGGTACTCCAAAACGAGAGTTTGGTGTGTGAAAAACTACATTTTTGAAGTAACAGTACTTTGAAATGGAATATCAAAACTCTGAAATTGAAGTATTATTTCTCTTTTAAATGTGAGAGTTGGCCATGGGACAAAATGGAGTAAAATGGAAACATTTTTTCTATGAGTGTATAACTGACATACTAAATCTGACCAATATAAATCTGACACAGACAAACATATTTGACCATTGATGAACACTACATTTCTACATTGCATTGTAGAATAGAATGCAGTCTTACATTATCAAAGAATTGGTCAAAAACACAAAGACAAAAGTCACAGAAGGGAAGGAAGAGCAAAAAAGAAGGAAAGATAGATAACCAGAGGACCCATTAGCACCACTGCAGCGGAAAAACAAATTGCCACAGTGGAGTGCCCAGGGAAGGCCACGAACACAGTAAAAGAAACTTGGTGAGTTCGAAATAAATTATCCATCGCTTAACCGGCAAAACTAATGAATAAAAAACACAAAGACAAAAGTTACAGAAGGGAGAGAGAGAATTATGTTTATAGACGCAGCGGCGACTTAGGCCGTACACGTCTTAAATCTGACCTACTGATTCTGACTTATAAAATACAGATAACCAGAGGACCCATTAGCACCACTGCAGCGGAAAAACAAAGTGCTACAGTGAAGTACCCAGAGAAGTGTTGGGGTAGCGAGTGTCAAAGTGTTATTGTTTTGTATTGAGTTTATCAGTACTTATTTTGGAATCACACGTCACACCATGAAAAAACATGACCTCTATAGGTAGGAGTCATGTTGGTGTTTTCATTTGTTTTGTTTTGTAAGTTATTATCATTTTATCATTTTAATTCAATTAAATTTAGCTGTTTATTATTTATGATTTAATGCTTACTGGACTTTCACTTGACTTTTAAAAAACTTCATTCTGTCTTCTAACCACATAGCGACTCTCCGCCTTAAACGACCATAGTTTGCATTGCCGCAAAGCTACGAGTTTGGATTCGGGCGCTACGCATGACACCTATTGGAAAAGCATTTGCCGACTATCTGATGCTTCATAGATAGATAGATAGAATTGAGTTTATAGACGCAAGCGGCGACTTAGGCCATACGCGTCTTTTAATCTGACGTACTTAAACTGACATACTAAATCTGACCAATATAAATCTGACACGGACAAACACATTTGACCAATGATAACCACTACATTCGTACATTCCATTGCAGAATGGAATGCAGTCTTACATTATCAAAAAAATGGTCAAAAACAGAGACAAAAGCCACAGAAGAGAAAGCGGAGCAAAAATAGAAGGTAAGATAGATAACCAGAGGACCCATTAGCACCACTGCAGCGGAAAAACAAAGTGCTGCAATGGAGTACCCAGGAGAGGCTACGAGGAGGCTGGGCTTGGAAGTTTTCTTTCCCAAATGTCATTCAAATGTGTCTAATTAACGCGAAATAAAGTTAAGTAAAACATTATAGCTAATACAGTCGATAAACAGACTACTGTAACATCATAATAATTGCCAAATGCATTTTATACTTGGCACTGCACGACTCGCGAACAGCACTGACGAGCAAAATCCAACTGATAAAGACGACGGAGTCACGTGATCGGCACTTGGTGACGTCTGGTGGCGAATAGGTCGATAAAAATCAACAATTTGAAATAAAATTTAAAATTTGAAATAAAAAAAAGCGTAAAGCTGTAGAAAATAAAGGCAGTTTATTAAAGCAGATGTTTTTTCTGACTTTTCTCAAAATTACTCACATTAGCTGCTATACAGTTTAGAAAATGTAAAAATTGTAAAAAAAATTGTAAAAAATTGTAAAAATGACAATATCTTTTCTCAAAAAAAAATAAAACCTTAAAACTAAGTTAAATCTAGCTCCTATAGTTGCTTGACCCTCGTATGAAATATTCATGTAAAATCCAGCAGATGCAAATTCACCTTCATCACTATTCCATTCCCCCAGTTGCAGTTCACCTTCCGAAGAAGCTTTTGGACTATTCACTCTTAGCTGGTCACATTGGGAACATATGAAAAGCTACTGTTAATGAAGACTCCCTAAAATAACCATGTTGTAAACCATTTTCAGCAGTTATACGAAAAGCCGGATTATACGTTAAAAACCCGTCGATTAGATCAAAACCAAGATCGGTTAACCCTCAGACGCCTAACATTTTGGGTCAACGCAAAGACCTATTAGTGGTGTCAATTGACACGTTTTATATACTCCGAGTTGAAGCGCTTTAGTGCTGTTACCATGGTTTCCATGGTTTTAAAAACTGACGCTAGGTGTCACCGATTGTAAAGATCGAGACACTCGGTCAAAATGTGATCATTTGAACAGCATGCAAAGTGTTTAATCATTTATTTATAATAATTGTGTATATTAACTTAATTTTAATTCCAATTAGTGCAATTAATTGCAATTGATATGAAATGTGAACTGAACATGTGCCGACTGCTTTGTTTATTCTCTACTTTGCTTACAGGTGGCGTTGCATTTTAAAAGCGCTCTCACTAAAGAGAAAAAATGCAGTGAAAACAGCAAACATTTTAAGCTGATATTTTAAGGGGCTCATATTTTCTCCTTAGAATAACTTTTTTTTATAATTACCAAATAAATTGAGTGTATGTAAAACCACTTTTTGAACAGCTCCAGAAAATTTCAGATTTTTTAAAAAAATTTTTGAAATAAATTTGTATTCACAATTATTGCCTGTGTCAATTGTCCCATAGGATAGGCTTCTGAGGGTTAAGCTTTGTGCGAAACGTCCTCGCAGTGTGTGATAAGGAATACAACGAGGGGAGGCCGCAAGGAGGCTGGGCTTGGAAGTTTTCTCCTCCTCAAACCACTGGCAACCATACTGGAGTCTGGAGAAGCGTTCCAAAGAAAAAGAGTGTTCAAAGGAAATGGGATCCACCAGATTTCATGATAATGATCCCGCAACGCCGACTAGAATAGAGGCGAAGAAAAATTTGCGATTGAGGATTTTTCAATGGCTGAAAATGAACTGAAAAACAAATGTGCGGAAGCATTTGACGCGTTTAATTTTGCAGTGCCATTTATAGTATGTTACATAGATAGATAGATAGAATTGAGTTTATAGACGCAAGCAGAGATAGATAGATAGATAGATAGATAGATAGACAGAATTGAATTTATAGACGCAAGCAGAGATAGATAGATAGAATTGAGTTTATAGACGCAAGCGACGACTGAGGTCATACGCGTCTTTTAATCTGACCAATATAAATCTGACATAAACAAACACATTTGACCATTGACAAACACTACATTCGTTCATTCCATTGCAGTCTCACATTATCAAAGAATTGGTCAAAAACAAAGACAAAAGCCACAGAAGGGAGAAAGAGAGAATAGGGTTTACCGGCGCAAGTGGCTACTATGGCTACCGTATACACACCATTAGCTGACTAATGGCAGTGGCAGCGCCAGGAGCGGCAGAAGCGCCAGGAGCGGCAGAAGCGGTAGAAGCGGCAGAAGCGGCATGAGCGGCAGGAGCAGGAGCAGGAGCAGGAGTTTACTGTAAGTGTGATGGCCATAATACTCACAACTCCATTCCGTTCGCGGAATGGTCAAAAAAGACCAAATATGAGCATTCTGTAGATGTTAAGCCATATATCGCTTTATTTTATTTTTTATATTTTTAGGACGAAAAAAACTCTCTAAACACTCAAGTTGACAAGTTGCCAATGAAGTCGACAAGTGTTTTGCAACAAAAAAAAGACCAATTAAGATAGATAGAAGATAGAATTGGGTTTATAGACGCAAGCGGCGACTTAGGCCATACACGTCTTTTAATCTGACATACTTAAACTGACATACTAGATAGATAGAATTGAGTTTATAGACGCAAGCGACGACTGAGGTCATACACGTCTTTTAATCTGACCAATAGAAATCTGACAAACAAACACATTTGACCATTGATAAACACTACATTCATACATTCCATTGCAGAATGGAATGCAGCATTACATTATCAAAAAAATGATCAAAAACAGAGACAAAAGCCACAGAAGAGAAAGCGGAGCAAAAAACAAGAAGATAGATAACCAGAGGACCCATTAGCACCACTGCAGCGGAAAAACAAAGTGCTGCAGTGGAGTACCCAGGGGAGGCCACAAGGACGCTATGGGTTTGGAAGTTTTCTCCCCCGACCAATTAAGAATGTTTATTTAATTTAATAGTATACTAGACGTCCCATGTGCAATATGCACATAACTTTTGAATATAGGAAATTTGTGAACTTAGTAATGTGTGTTTTCTAGAAGTATAATAAATAAATAATAAATAATAATAATAAAAAAACATTAAATAATAACTCTTGATGAAAACCCAACCCGGTACAAAATAATGAGCCCGTGGAAATCTCACGGAAATTATGAGCCCGTGAAATTCATCTTTTTCTCAATTTAATTAACAGAAAACACAATTCGGGTGCCATTTGTGGGTGCCATTTGCATATGACGACGTGGCGCTAACAGCCAATCAGATTGCTGGAATGCAAGTATCAAAATAAATTAGTTTTTTACACTTTAGAATCATCACAGCCATATAATTTTTTTATCAATTGCAAATTGTTAATCTATTTTAATTCTTTGCTTGCAAATTTATTCGTATAATTTCTATTTATACAGCGTTAGCAGCCTATTATGACGATATACATGCCATACCAACAAACTGGCCCATAGCAACATTCATTCATCACTCGTTTTATAAGAAATAAACAAGTATAGAAAATCGTAGTATTCGTCCAAGAATAAAATTAAGTTCCAAGATGAATGAAAACCAATAAATGACAACAGAGCCACAGAAGAGAAAGAGGAGGAGAAAAAGAAGAGAAAGGTAACCAGAAACCCATTAGCACCAATACAGCGGAAAAACAAAATGCTGCAGTGGAGTGCCCATCAAGGGAGGTGATCAAGGATGCTGGACTTGGAAAGTTTTCTCCCCCTTAAATGAAGGAAACTTGACAAATGAGACAAAAAATAAAAACAGCTAAACTAATTTTATCATTATTTTAAAAGACAGAGCCAAATTGCCAACAGCGCCACTTTGTACACCAACAATGTCAAGATTCGTTAACCAACATGTTAGTAAGATTAATTTTGAAGTGTTTGTTGCTTCAACGGACGTGAGATCAGAATCTTGACAAATCTACCCACTAAATGTCACTATTATTATAAACCTGCCATCCCTTTTTGACGGAAAGTGATCAAACCTGTCAATAGATAGATAGATAAAATTGAGTTTATAGCCGCAAGTGGCGACTTAAGCCATACACGTCTTTTAATCTGTCATACTAAAACTTGTGGTTAGAACATGTTTATCTCAATCGACTTTTTCTAAACAACCCACATCAAACATGGAGATAAACATGAAACGTCGCCGAGTGGAGACAAACGGTATTAGAGAACACAGTAAAAGAAACTTGGTGAGTTCGAAATAAATTATCCATCGCTTAACCAGCAAAACTAAAGGATCAAAAACACAAAAACAAAAGTTACAGAAGGGAGAGAGAGGAGGCAAAAAGAAGGAGACATAACCAGGAGGTCCATAGCACCAGTGCAGCGGAAAAAAAAGTGCTACAGTGGAGTACCCAGGGGAGTGTTGGGGTAGCGAGTGTATTGTTTTGTATTGAGTTTATCTGTACTTCCTTTGGGAATTAATTTCAATGTCAAAGTTTGTTTATTTGAGTTAGATTCTACTTTGTTTACATTGTTTAATGATTATTTTCCAGTTATTGATTGTTTGACAATTTGTATATTTGTACTGTATATGTGTATACATATATACAGTAGTTAGTGTTAAGTGTGCAGACGCGACGCGACCATGTGTTTAATTATCATTTATCATTTATCTGTTCTAGTTATTATTTATACATTATGTTTATGATCTTGAAGCCAATGAAGCCGTTCAAAAGCTTTGACGCTTGTTTTATTTTATTGATAATTAAATGAAAAATATTATTTTTTAAAAAACTTACTGTACCTTTTATTAACACAAATGCTCTGAAAAGTATAAAATATTTTTTTTTTCAAAAATGCTGTGATAAGGAGAAAATATTTTTTTTTCCCAAAACGCTTTGATAGATAGATAGATAGATAGAATTGAGCTTATAGACGCAAGCGACGACTTAGGCCATACGCGTCTTTTAATCTGACATACTTAAACTGACATACTAAATCTGACCAATATATAAATCTGACACGGACAAACACATTTGACCATTGATAAACACTACATTCGTACATTCCGTTGCAGAATGGAATGCAGCATTACATAATCAAGAAAATGGTCAAAAACGGAGACAAAAGCCACAGAAGAGAAAGCGGAGCAAAATTAGAAGGTAAGATAGATAACCAGAGGACTCATTAGCACCACTGCAGCGGAAAAACAAAGTGCTGCAATGGAGTACCCAGAGGAGGCCACAAGGAGGCTGGGCTTGGAAGTTTTCTCCCCCTCATGATTGGTAACCACATCCGATGAGGATGTATATAAATCAGGCGCCGTATACGCAAAGCAGATATTCTGATACATTCCGATAGTCGTGAGTTTTTATTTCAAGTTTTAAAATATCACAAATAAAATATGCCTAAGGTCAAAAATTAAATTTTTGTAAATTCCAAAAAATAAGTGGGTCGAATTAGAAGTGGGTCGGAAATGCCGTGGGTCGAAAATGAAATTCGACCCACGGCAATTCGACCCACGGCAATTCGACCCACTTACCCCACGCAGGAAAAATCAGTTAAAAGAAGGGAGCGATAAATATAGTCCTTTTCCAGTTTGTATAGATGACCCTTAACCCCGGTCAAGCAAAGTTCACTTGGACTCTGGCAGGAAGTTGCACCGATTGGCCCAACTTCTTGTAAGACCACGGAGGCAGACCCGGACATACTGGACAATGAGGTGGCTTTGGCCAAACAGGACAAGAAGGTGGCTTTGGCCAAACAGGACAAGGAGATGGACATGGACAACTTGACAAGGACAAGGAGGCAAACCCCGACAAGGATTTAGACAAACTGGGCAAAGTGTTGGATTCGAACAAGTAGGGCCTGAAGGAGCAGGACAAGGCCCAACTCCCACCCCCTCACCCGTAGACTTGTAACTCCTTCGGGCATCGTCATCGTAACTGGTGGACCTGTCGGACAGGGAGGACCAATCATTATCAATCCTGGAAGTGGTGGACAAATACAACGCGCACAACAAGGATCCAATGGCACCACTTTCATCTTGCTACCAATCAGCTGGCCACAATCCCAACAACTTCTAGAATCCAACGACACTATTTCGTGGCGACCACCGACAGCTGGAGAAACCCAATCACCAACCATTTTCATCGTTTCCAGACCCCCGGATAAACCCGTTTTCATATCGGCCACTGTGCCCGTCAAGAAAGGCAACGCGAAAGATCCAGAAACGAAAGAACCAGAGACAAACGCACATGCAGACAACGACAACCAACTGTCTTGGCCAATACTCAAACAATTCATTAAAGATTTCCATAAAGAATAAATCTCACTGTTGTATTCAAGTGTTAGTGTGTGTAATTGGGAGTTGGAATGTAATTTTAATCGAATAAACCTCATTTCATTCATCATCATTTTTTATTTTAAATGAAATGACATTTCTCGCACTCGTTTTTCAACAATCGCGCGACAAAAATCGCAAATGATGAAAATGTACCTTTACCCAGTACCATTTTGAAGCAAATAAACGAATTCTTTGCTTATGTTCATAATTATTGGATAGACCGAATTAAACCATAAATAACGAATAGAAAAACGTGTTTAGGATACTTATTGCGAATTGTAACTTAACATGCTGTTTATTTATTCGTGTTTCATCGTTTTAATCTGACGTTAATTTATTATATCTCATTATTCATGGATATCTCGTCTTTTATCATTTGCTCGGCTTTACTCCGTTGTGACAAGTTGTTCACTTTACCCAAGTACCGGTTGCCCTTGGCCACACCTTTTCCATCCAAAATTTCACCAACTCTGAAAGGATAAATGCATTTTTTTAAAAAAAATTATTTATTTTAGGAAATGATTTGAATTTATTTATTACTTTGGGCCTAATGTTTTTACTATTTCGGCTTTTCCTGAAATTGTGACTTGACCAGCACCTTTTTCATCACCGACTGTTATGAATAGTAAAATATCTTCGTCTTTTACTTCATTCGTTATTATACTCATGAAGTCTGAGTTTCCTTCTTTCCTGCAAAAAAAAAAAAAAAAAAAAAAATTTCAGATTAGTTTTAAAAATTTTAATTTTTGTTTTATTTTTTTTTAAACCTGTGAATGGAGTAAAATTTAGGCTTAGGTTGGATTTGTTTGACTTTTTGCGCTTCTAACAGGGCAAGATCCCGTATTAAATTCAATTCATTCTATAAAAAAAAAAATTAATTTAGAATTTTTTTATATGACGATTTTATTCACTTTTTGGGTTGTTTTCAATGATTTGCTCATCTTCTCCAATAGTTCAACATGTTGATCCGAGCCGCATCTAAAAATACCAAAAAAATAAATCATTAAATAATTTTACAAATTTTTAATTATTAAAAAAATAAATACAAACTTTAAAAAACACGTAAATATTCGTTCTTTTTCAATACATTTCTGCATATACGATAAAATTCGATTCCCAACAAGAAAATACAAATTACATTTATTCTTCTTTCCTTTCTCCAGTGAAACAATTTTAATCGCCTAAAAAAAACAACAATTTCTTCAGAAAATCAAAATAAATCCACAAAAAAAAAAAAAAAAAAATTAACTTGCAACTCGCTTAAATTCTTCACATGAGTTCCACAACACATATTTTCATCAACCCCTTCGATACTAATAATCCTAATCAGCCCCGAATGATCATCGGGCAAACCCCGCGAATGCGCCTAGAAAAAAATTTGTTATTTTAAACCCGAAAAATAACAAAAAAAACAACTTTTTCCAACTCTTCCGATCCTTTTTCGTAAGTTTTAACCGTTACAGGAATCGCAGCTCTGATTTTATCATTTACAATCTCTTCTAACTCTTTCAAAACCGGAAACTCGACAACCGGCGCATCAATTTCAACGTAGGAAATTAATTCTCCGAGGTTCCACGAAGTAGTCTTCAATTTAAATTTATTTTCAGCTACTGCGGATAGTAAATGCTGCCCCGAATGTTGTTGCATGTGATCAAATCGTCGAACCCAATCGAGTTTTAGAGGAATTTCTTCGTTTAAAGGCACCGATTGAGTGACAAAATGCACCGCTGAGTCTTTATTTCTCGTTATTCGCAGCACTTGGACGTTGGATATTGTTCCTCTATCGTCGGGCTAGGATAGAAACAAACAGATTAATTTATTGCTTTGTTTTTTTAAATTAGATTTCAACTTGTCCGCCTCCTTC
This sequence comes from Strigamia maritima, assembly GCA_000239455.1. Lineage (NCBI taxonomy): Eukaryota > Metazoa > Arthropoda > Chilopoda > Geophilomorpha > Linotaeniidae > Strigamia > Strigamia maritima. The sequence goes on from JH432108.1 coordinate 23,251, forward strand.
GGGGAATAAAATTGTATCTTCAAGTACGACATTGTAACCGTCGAAAATTTCGTTTTTACCATTGATCAACAGTTTAATTTTGGCTGATTCGCAGGAAATCGCTTTCGTATGAAACTAAAGTTTAAAAAAATAGTGAATCGTATGTTAAATAACGATATTTCTTTATTTTTATTACCTCTTGTAAGTAACTATCGCGCTGGCAAGCGAAAACCATGTTTGAGTACATTGACTGACACCTAGTAGGCTTTTTGAGTACTATTGATTAACCAATCTTTATCCAGTCAAGTTCTGAACTATACATTACATCGTATATTCTATATCCAGTCAAGTTCTGACTTATACATTACATCATCGTATTTTCTATCATACTTATGTCAATTGCCCACGATTGAGTGAAAACATCAACAGCAAGGTTTTTATATTTTTATTTCATTCCATAATACAGAGTAAATTAACATTGACTTTTCTTTAGATTGGCTGCAATTTCTTTATGATGTTCTTAGAAGTGATTGCGACCAACCTAGAGGACTGTAAGATAATAAACCAAACAAATAATGTCGACCGCATAGAACTGTGTTCCAATTTAGAACATGGCGGTTACACGCCTCCGTACACTGTAATAGACCAATGTTGTCGTACGAGTGAAATTCCCATTCGAGTTATGACTCGGCACACAGACGAGGATTTTTCGTGCCAACAAAAACAGGAATTTGAAAAAATCAAACGGGACATTGCCCACATTAAAAAGACAACTGCTGAAGGAATTGTGACCGGAATCGTATCTAAAAATGGCGAAATCGATGTACCGAGAATGATAGAATTAATCGAGTTAGCAAAACCGCTAAATGTCACTTTCCACCGCGCTTTTGATATCGTGAGCGATAAATTGACGGCTATCAAGACTTTGGCCGAGTTGGGGGTTTCAACCGTATTGACGCAAGGTGGCGAGGATGTCATAACGAATAATTTGAAGGTTTTGAATTCTTTGCGCGGGTATAATGTGCAAATTCAAGGCGGATCGGGCATTAATTTGTCTAATTATCAACTCGTTTCTAATTATTGTGACGCTATACATGTAGGTAGTGCAATTCGGATTGATGATACCTTCAATACTGGAATTGATATTAATAAATTGAAATTGTTTAAGTGATAATTTGCATTGTTTATTTCACAAAAAAAAACCTTAAATTTCAGGATTTAGAAATGAAGTTGTTTGACCTCAGTGTCGTGTTGTTTGTTTGCTGTGACTCAATGGCTGCGTGGGATGTAAAAAATGTGATTATGCAAAATGTCATCAGTGGGGTATCCGTGTCCTGAAATTCTTGAAGTTGAAGCTCGCGAAGCTGGACATCGTATTCATGATTGTGCTGGTTGCCGTAAATTCTGCTAACCTTATATAACTAATTGTATAATTTTTTTTTGTATTATTTCAAATTGATTTAATTTTTTTTTTTTTTGTAGAGAGAATAGGGTTTACCGGCGTAAGCAGCAACTACGGCCATACACGCCATTAACTGGCAAAAGGAAAAAGACTCACATTAAAACTGACTAATTAACATTGACATACAAAGACAAACACCAAAACTAATAAATACAAGATAAACACATGTTAAGCAAGAAACATTAAATCAAACCAAATTATATACTCTACAGAGCTTAATAAAAGCTTAACAAAAGCCACAGAAGGGAAAGAGGAGCAAAAATAGACGAAAAGATAGATAACCAGAGGACCCATTAGCACCACTACAGGGGAAAAACAAAGTGCTGCAGCAGAGAAGCCAGGGCAGGCCACGAGGAGGCTGGGCTTGGAAGTTTTCTCCCCCTGCAGAATGAAATACAGCCTTACATTATTACAGAATTGGTCAAAAACACAAAGGTCAGAAGTCACAGAAGAGAAAGAGGAGCAAAAAGAAGGATAGATAGATAGATAGAATTGAGTTTACAGACGCAAGCGGCGACTTAGGCCATACACGTCTTTTAATCTGACATACTGAAACTAACATACTAAATCTGACCAATATAAATCTGACACTGACAAACACATCTGACGACCAGGTTGTGGAGCCCCCTGCAGGGCCATCCCATGCAACAGCAGCCGAATCCTGCATCGTGCCGATTATACCTTTAGCTAGCTCGTTCGTACCAGCCACCACCATGTCAATCAACAACTTGTCGAACCTTCCCGCGGTCACCTCGGACGACTTTGAGACGTTTCTGTTAGTATGTAATAAACAACCCGTTACTTGTGACATTATTTTATTGATGTAAAATGACATCAATTGTCATTATCCATGATAGTATTATATTTACTGATTGGCAATGACAGGTATTTGTTTACTTATTTTAGGAATATAATAATATTGTTATGATTTCCTAAGTTTTAAATTTAATTATATTCAAGCCCCGTATAATTAAATTATGTAAAAGTATATAAAATATTGTTTTGGAACAGTTTCAGGTTTATATAATGTTGTTGTGAAATTGTTCCTTTGTCATGGAATTGATTATAAATTATTTGCTTTATTAATTTATAAATTGAATTGGAAATGATCAATTCCTATTTTATATCAGTGTGTATTACTTTATTGTATTATTTCTTGATCTGTGTGGGCTTCTTGCAACCTATCTTGATATATGCAAGCAGCTCAAATCTTATATTTAATGCTAAAAGCATATTTGATGACACAGATATCATTTGCCATACTGGATTCTATTTTTGGCAAATGTGTCGTCATTTGTGATTGATTGATCTCACCTGTTTTGAGACTATGCTGTGATGTTGTCACTTCCTGTTGTATCCATAGCCAAGATGGCTGCTATTAAATGTGCTTCTAATTTCACATCATGTTATGAACTTATTAGTGAGTTATTTCGAATTTAAATCGCTTTTATTATGGCATTATAAGCGTACTCACGCGGCCACATCGTTTTGAGTCAACACCGGTCCATACTCGCGATTGACGCATCGCGCACTTCAATCGCTCGTACGAAGCGCACCGTAAGCCTAGAGAGAGAGAGAGAATAGGTTTATAGACATAAGCAGCGACTCGGGCCATACACGTCTAAAATCTGACAAAAGAGAATCTGACATGAAAACTGACAATATGAAACTTGACATACTAAATCCAACAAACAAAACCAACACACTATATCTGACAAAAGAAAACTGACACACCAAAACTGACATATCCAAACTGACATAATGACACAGACATACTGACTCTGACAAAATGAAACCAATATATTAAATCAAGACAAAATAAGAAAAAAGTTTATACAAACTGAAACTGACATACCGACACTGGCATGAAACTGACTCCTTCGCACGACAAATCCCAGCGTACCCCGGCGTACCAACCCCGTCGTTTCAACCCCAGCGTTCTAACCCTGGCGTACTGATCCTGGTGTATCCAGCCGGCTCAGCTAATTCGGCTGGCCAGGCGTACTGATCCAGGCATACTAACCCGAACATACTAATCCAGGGCGTACTAATCCAGGCGTACCGATCCGGGCGTACCGATCCGGGCGTACCGATCCGGGCGTACCGATCCGGGCGTACTACCGACCAAATCTGTCCATGTAACTGACTTCCTACCACTACTGACTTCCTACTACTATCGACTTCCTACTACTACCGATTTCCTACCACCGACTTCCCACTACCAACTTCTTCCAGCTGACTTCTGACAACTGACTTTATCCCATAATACCAATCCCAGCGTTCCGACCCCGTGGTTTCAACCCCGCCATACAAACCCCGTCGTTTCAACCCCGCCGTACGGGGCTGGGTGTCACCGGCCGACCGGGCATACTAATCCGGGTGTACTAATCCAAGCTTACTAATCCGGACATACCAATCCAGGCGTACCAATCCGGGCTAACAAGCGGCTAAGATCCCGGTGTACTGATTCTAACCCACTACCCACCTGGACAACTTGCTAACATATAGAAAGATAAGAGAGAGAGAGAGAGAATAGGGTTTACCGGCGTAAGCGGCAACTACGGCCATACACGCCATTAACTGACAAATGAAGAGAGACTCACATTAAAACTGACTAATTAACATTGACATACAAAGACAGACACCAAAACTAATAAAACAAGATAAGCACATGTTAAGCAAGCAACATTAAATCAAACCAAATTATATATCCTACAGAGCTTAATAAAACGAATAACAGAAGAAACACTATGACAATCATCAAGAACATCGAGAGATAGAAGAGAACGATGACCAAAACAATGAAATCTAAAAATAGAAAATCGAGAGCATGCAGTAAAAATATGTGCAACTGAGAGCTGAACACCATCAGCTACACACATCGGAAGGGGATCGCGTGACATCAAAAAACCATGCGTTAATCTGCAATGGCCAATACAAAGTCGGCAAAGCGCGACCTCATCACGTCGCACAAAAGCAGACTGCCAACCCACAATCTTAGGCTTTATCTGAAAAAGTTTATTCTCAGTCTCCCTGTCCCAATGAGACTGCCAGACACCCAGCACTTGACGTCTCAACAAGGCAAGGAGATCGGCTCGAAACACAGGGGCATCGGAACGAACAGAAGAAGCCGCTTTTGCAGCCTTGTCTGCGGCTTCATTGCCAGGAACCCCAATGTGACTCGGGATCCACATGAAACGAACAGAAATTCCCGCATTTTGAAGCAAAACAAGTAAACGCAAAGCAGAGTCAACGCGATCGGATAAAACAGAGCGCTCAAAGAGTCAGTATAAATAAAAACCTGCCGATGACCAGCATCAAAAACATGCTTGAGAGCAAGCTCAATTGCGACAATTTCCGCAGAAAATATCGAAGACTGGCCGTTTAGAGTTTCAGACATAGTGCGGCCACAGCACAGAGCTGCAGCCCCCACCACATCAGCCTGCTTAGAACCATCCGTGAAGATGGGAGTAAAATGTTTAAATTCTTCTCTATGACTATAAAATAACTGTAGATACTCTGCTGGCAGAGTATCAGATTTCCTAAGAACACACAGAGAAGTCACAGATAGGGCTAACAAGACTCCAGGAAGCCAGCCCAAGAGGAACCACAACGACAGAATCAAAGAGCAGAGAAAAGTTTTCAGACAAAGTTCGAACAAACATTCCAAAGGACAGGAGAGGATTATGCCTAGTTGCATAAAACCGCTCAAATCCGGGCTTAAAAATAGCATCATAGGCAGTGTGGGACGGTAAAGATCTTTTACGAAGAGCATAAGAAAGTACCAGATAGATTCTCCGCAGCCATAAGAGGGGCTCGAAGGCTTCCACACACAGACTGGTGATAGAGGAGCGGAAAGCACCTAGGCAAAGCCTAAGGCCAGCATGATGGATAGGATCCAGTGAACGCAATACTGATTGCCGCGCCGTTCCATAAACGTGACAGCCATAGTCAAGCTTGGATCTAACCAGAGCACGATACAGACGGAGCAAAATCCGTCTACCTGCTCCCCAACGAACAGAGGACAGTATCCGTAAAACATTAAGAGTCTTTGAACACCTCATCCTGAGATCCATTACATGATCGACAAAAGAAAGCTTGCTGTCGAGCAGAATGCCAAGAAACCTGGCAGTCTAAACAACAGGCAAAGCAGCTCCATTGAGCGTCAAATCCGGATCAAGATGAAGGTTTCGCAAACGACAAAAATGAATGCAGACCGTCTTTTGAGACGAAAAACAGAAACCATTCTCATCAGACCATCTCTCCAGCCGGTGCAAAGCAAGCTGGAGCTGGCGCTCTAGAGTTGACATCAGAGCTGAACGCATAGCTAGACCAAAGTCATCAACAAACAGTGAAGAAAAGGCAAATGAAGAAACACAAGATGCAATATTATAACTTTGACACAGAACAGAATAGGGCTAAGAACCCCACCCTGCGGGACACCCTGCTCCTGGACAAAAGACCGGGAGAAAACCCGACCCAAGAGAACACAGAAGCATCTGTCCCGTAGATACCCACTAATAAAAGAGTAGTCAACCTACCCCGCAGGCCAAAGTTAAACAAGTCTTTGATAATTCCAAATTTCCACGTGGTATCAAATGCCTTCTCCAGGTCAAAGAGAATAGCCACCGCATGTGCTTGTTAATGAAGGCGTCACAAACAAAGGAAGTCAACCGGGTAAGATGATCAGTAGTCGAGTGATGTCGGCGAAAACCGCACTGAAAAGAAGCAAAGAATCCACCCGATTCCAAAACCCAAACAAGCCGATTAACCACCATCCTCTCAAGAATCTTGCACAGACAGCTAGTCAGCGCAATAGGCCGGTAGCTGCCCGGATCAGTAGGATCCTTCCCGGGCTTGGGAATAGGAATGACATAGGCCAGCCGCCAAGCGTCGGGAAAATAC
>JH432108.1:35358-63101 GCA_000239455.1 Strigamia maritima
TGTCCAGCTTCTGACCGTTCTAGGGTCGACAGTTGACTGCCTTATGTTTCGTGCTGTGCACAAACACTGTTTTCTCTTCTTCAACTGCTCGCTCCCTATCATTCATACTTGGTCCCGCTCAACCAATGTGTTGAGGGAACCCACTTCTCCACCCATTGCCGAGGGCAATGGTCCTATTTAATCATATTTTATTCACAGTTAGTGACGGCATTTTATGGAGTAGCGACGCTCCTACGGACCCAATGCGAACCTTGGAACCAGGACCCCTTAGAAATGGCGCTTAAACCATGAGTATAATGTTTTTTACCTTTGTGAGTGGCTCTTTTGCCTTAGGCACCCGCCACTCACCCCTTTGTTATGGTCTTGCTGGCCCTAGAATAGTTGTTATGGTTAGGGCTAAGAGCTGTGTGGCTCTTATATAGTACAGCGCCTTTTTATATGTATTATGTTGAGGATCACTTTATTTTGCATTAATAAAGTATGTAATGATTTGAGAATACTGTTTCCTAGTTTATTTCACTTAGTTATATAGTCAGTTTTACTTGTGCATGCATGAGAACGAAGTCATTGCCCAGTGGGTGGCTGATTAGCCTACCCAGATGTCTCAGAATGTTTGGACGGCATCTTGGTTAAGTTGGCTCCATGGCAACCATGTTGTTGCATTGTTTTAGACCGTCACAGGAGCAATAAAGAGAAGAAGAAAGAAGGAAAAATAGATAATCAGAAGACCCATTAGCAACACTGCAGCGGAAAAACAAAGTGCCACAGAGGAGAACCCAGGGGAGGCCACGAGGATAGATAGATAGATAGAATTGAGTTTATAGACGTAAGCGACGACTGAGGTCATACACGTCTTTTAATCTGACCAATATAAATCTGACATAAACAAACATTTGACCATTGATAAACACTACATTCGTACATCCCATTGCAGAATGGAATGCAGCATTACATTATCAAAAACAGAGACAAAAGCCACAGAAGAAAAAGCGGAGCAAAAAAAAGAAGATAGATAACCAGAGGACCCATTAGCACCACTACTGCGGAGAGAGAGAGAGAGAATTAGGTTTATAGACGCAAGCGGCGACTTAGGCCATACACGTCTAAAATCTGACAAAAAAGAATCTGACATGAAAACTGACAATATGAAACTTGACATACTAAATCCAACAAAACAAAACCAACATGCTATATCCGACAAAAGAAAACCGACACATCCCACTACTGCGGAAAATCAAAGTGCTGCAATGGAGAACCCAGGGGAGGCCACAAGGAGGCTGGGCTTGCAAGTTTTCTGGCAACAGTTGGAACATTGGAACATCACTACATGTTATGGATGATGTAAAAGACTTGGACTATTTAAACACCGGAGGAATCAATAACCAAATATGCGAAATATTAAAAAAGGATTTTTACATCTGTATTAAAGGAACTCGAATATGGCTATATAACAACTGGCATAGAAACTCTAAAAATGTTAGGACGATGGTTGTCAATCTTTTAGAAAGTTAATACAAAATTCAGAAAAATTATTTTTCAATTTAAATTTCATTAATTTTTTTTTTAGATCCTTCACCGGCCGACAGAACATTGAGGCAACACACAAATGTTGCCGGAATTGTTCCGAATGCCCTTTTTTTGTACTACCGAGCGGCATACTGACCACGCCATTTCAACACCATTACAACCCTAGCGTAGTGACCCTGGCGTATCCAGCCGGCGCACGGATCCAGGCGTACGACTCTGGCGTACTGATTCTAAGCCACTACCAATTCCGCCTGGAAAACCCGCTAACAAAGATAGGGACAAAAGACAGCAGTAAAAAAGAAGCAAAAAAGAAGAGACAGACAACCCGAGGAGCCATTAGCACCACTGCAGCAGAAAAGAAAAGTGCCACAGCGGAAAAAGAAAGTGCCGCAGCGGAAAAGAAAAGTGCCGCAGCGGAAAAGAAAAGTGCCGCAGCGGAAAAGAAAAGTGCCGCAGCAGAAAAGAAAAGTGCCGCAGCGGAAAAGTGCCGCAGCGGAAAAGTGCTGCAGCGGAAAAGTGCCGCAGCGGAAAAGTGCCGCAGCGGAAAAGTGCCGCAGCGGAAAAGTAGCCGCAGCGGAAAAGTGCCGCAGCGGAAAAGTGCCGCAGCGGAAAAGGAGAGTGCCGCAGCGGAAAAGGAAAGTGCCGCAGCGGAAAAGGAAAGTGCCGCAGCGGAAAAGGAAAGTGCCGCAGCGGAAAAGGAAAGTGCCGCAGCGGAAAAGGAAAGTGCCGCAGCGGAAAAGGAAAGTGCCGCAGCGGAAAAGGAAAGTGCCGCAGCGGAAAAGGAAAGTGCCGCAGCGGAAAAGGAAAGTGCCGCAGCGGAAAAGGAAAGTGCCGCAGCGGAAAAGGAAAGGAAAGTGCCGCAGCGGAAAAGGATGTTGGTATTTAGAATGCGTTATGTGACCCAGTATTATTTGTTCATGCATAGTTATATTTGTAATGCATCAATTGTATTTTATTTTCTGTTTGCTAATGTGTTAGCTTTAAGTTTTGTTAACAGATGGCATTGCTTCACAGTTCAAGAAGCAGTGACATCATGCAGCTCTGAGTCTGTGACATCACAACTCACAACTCACTCATCTGTTCTCCAAGCAAGCCAAGATGGCTGCTAGCTAGAGTTTATGTCTGATTTTAAGTTATGTAGTTTATTTATTATTTAATGATTAAATGGTTTGTTTTATTATTTTTACAAACCTGTGCTCTTTCTTCTAATCAAATCACACTGACTGAGCTCATGTCCACATGCATATCCAACTTCATCATCTCAACCTCAACTGCCCAGCAAATTCCACATATATCCACACGTTAGTTTTGGATATCAACATGGTAGCAGAGATCTGGAGAGAGAATCCATGCCCCTCAACTGTCAATTTGGGGCCACATGCGTAAGTATTTCTTAAATTGCAAAAATTTTAAGAATTCTTACTCATATTTGTTTTTTTTCAACTTTGTGAAATTTTGATGACCTTGGATGATCTTGGACCATGGCAAGTCAATCAGCAAGTGAATTAGCCAGAGAAAAGATACCTGTACTGGACAACTCTAATTATGAGCAATGAAAGAGACAAATCAAGATGTATTTGATGTCCGAAGGATTATGGGATTTTGTCACAGAAGATGAGAAATTAGATCCCAAAGCAACTGATAAAGAGCAGAAGAAATTTTATAAGCGCCGTAACCGAGCTCTAGGACAGATTTATTATTCATGTATCAGATGCAAAACAATCATCCATAGATGAATGCAAAACTCCAAAGGAGAGTTGGGATGCATTAGTTAAAATCTGTGCTCCAAGTTCCAGAGCAAGACAAGCATCTATGCGGAGGAATTTTCTTCAATTAAAGCTCGAGCCGGATGAAGAGATGTCAGATTTCTTGTCTAGAGTAGATCATGCAGTCCGTACCTTACGAGATGTCAAGGAAATAATTGCGGAAACTCATCATGCGTACCAATACCTAGATTTTCTTCCACCAGAGTATGGCCAGGCATCTTTTGCCATTTATCACTGGAGTGATGACGACTTCAAGCCTGCTAAAGTCGCGGATCAGTTGTTGGCGGAGTTTAAGCGTCTTAAATCAATTATTGGCCGATCAAATGGGAAATTTGATGCAAATGCAAGCAAGGCATTCGCCAGTGAAAGACCAAATGCGTATTCACAGCCACAACGAAGCTTATCCAGTGTTCAGTGCTTCAATTGTGATGATTATGGTCATTATGCTAATAAATGTCTGCATCCACGCAAGCGACGTGACAAAAGCAGAGACAATCAGCGAGACAACTACAGGAGCAACAGTCGAGACAGCAGAAACACACAGATTAGAGATAACCGTAGAAATCAGAGCAGAAATAGGAGCAGAAATCAACAAGACCGCAACCGTCAATCATCTGTGTCAAGACCATCTCGAGATAGATAGATAGAATTGAGTTTATAGACGCAAGCGACGACTGAGGTCACACACGTCTTTTAATCTGACCAATATAAATCTGACATAAACAAACACATTTGACCATTGACAAACACTACATTCGTTCATTCCATTGCAGAATGGAATGCAGCATTACATTATCAAAAAATGATCAAAAACAGAGACAAAAGCCACAGAAGAGAAAGCGGAGCAAAAAAGAGAAGAGATAGATAACCAGAGACCCATTAGCACCACTACAGCGGAAAAACAAAATGCTGCAGCAGAGAACCCAGGGGAGGCCACGAGGAGGCTGGGCTTGGAAGTTTTCTCCCCCTTCTCCCCCAGAAAAATAGGAAAGTTGGCACAAAAAATGTTTTTCTAGGTTTTTCTTAATTCTTAAGAATTTTTATTGAAATATGAAATTATAATGAATATTTGGAACCGTTTAATGACACAAAATCACAAAAACCAAATAACTTGCAATTCTTAAAGAGAGAGAGAGAGAGAGATTGAGTTTATAGATGCAAGCAGCAACTTTTAGGCCATACACATCTTTTATCTGACATACTAGATCTGACCTATAATAAATCTGACACAGATAAACACATTTGCCCATTACTAAACCCTACATTCATACTTTCCATTGCAGAATGGAATACAGCATTACATTATCAAAAAATTGGTTGAAAACACAGACAAAAGCCACAGAAGGGAAAGAGGAGCAAAAAGAGAAGAGACAGACAACCAGAGACCCATTAGCACTACTATACAGCAGAAAAACAAAGTGCTGCAGCAGAGAACCCAGGGAAGGCCACGAGGAGGCTGGGCTTGGAAGTCTTCTAACCCGCACAATTTCTCAGAAAACGTTCAACTTATTCAATTGTATAAGATTCATGACAATTTAGGAAGTATGAGCAAACAAACATTCTGTAGTTTGAGCCACAATTATAGTGTGCGACTCATGTAGAAAGCAATTTCGCTGCATAAAAACCAAAAACAACAGCTGAAATTTCAACTGCAAAGAAACAGACATCTTAAACAAATCTGAATCTGGCAAAAATACAGACTACTACTATGAAGCAGTAAAAGTCATTAACAGTACCATGAAAAATTGATTCATTTAGTTTTAATTTTTTCATTAATGTTTTTCTTTGCTTTTAGATTTGATGTAACGCTGAAACGAGAGACGAATCCATTTGATTAAATCGCACATAATAATAAAAATAAAAATAAAAAAATCCCATTTCTTGTGATAAAAAATCAACAGCTTAATGTGACATGTTCTTTAGTAAATGCTAGACTCATATTTAGTCTTACAATACTTTTACAATACCAATATTAATTAAATTTGAAAAAAGACAACTCAGTTGACATAATTAAAAACAAAGCGGAAATTAGATTGGAATTTATAAATTTGAAACAAAACGACCAGAGCTCTCTTTTAGCTAAGCTGTGGCTCGCAGCCAACAAACTTAACCAGGGATGACCACGTGAAGGTAGAGAGTTGGATTTTACACCCCCGCCATTTTGATAACAATTGTTTCTTGTTGTTTTGGTCGCCATCTTGGAACAAAGAGCTGTCAACGAGTCACTGGATCCGGAAAAGCAAAATAAAGAATAAACTGAATAAAACTATTGATAAATTCTATAAAATACTATAAATTGTGATTTGCATGTCTGCCGCAGTAAGTTTTTCATCGTTTTTCCCTCGGCTAGTCGGCTTCGACTCCGTCCGTCGCCTTCAGTGCTGAAAATTCGAACAAAACAAAAATAAAAATCAATAATAGTTAGTTAAATTGTTAAACTCACTTAAAATTGTGATTCCCAGTTAGGCAGCAAGCTTTTTACTGTTTGTTTAAACGAGAGAAATAGCACCCGTTGGCCCGTCGCTCTGCCCATGGCTTCCTTCTTCTTCTTCTCTTTCTTTGTGACGTTTGCATCCCTTAGCGCATGCGCAGCTTGACTCTCGTCGAAAACTCGCTTGCTGGTGTCATCAAGACATAAATAAATAAATATATGTGAAGAAAAAAGAATTCTTAGAAACATAAAAACAATTTAACTATTTCCAACTCAAAGAATTATTTATATTTACGAAAACATTTACGTCTACTATCTACTATCTACTATCTGCCCTCTATTGATAGAACTTTCCATTTCAAGAGTCAAAATACAAATAAAATAAAATAAAATAAAACAAAAACAACATTTTAATTTATTGTGTTTACATTAATTTCCGGCACGGTACATTATATTACATGTTACATCCAAATTTATTCCCTGAACTTCACTATCCAACCAGATTTCTAAAAACCAAGCTTTCACAAAATATTCAGAGTGTACTCTCAATGAACACAAGAGTGCCAACGCCTTTGCTGCTAACACACCCCAACACCATCAAAACAAAATACTACAGTGGAGTAACCAGGGAAAGTTTTCTCCCCCAAAACATACACTTAATAAACACTACATTCGTACATTCCATTGCAGAATGGAATGCAGAGTCTTCCATTATCAAAGAATTGGTCAAAAACACTAAGACAAAATGGCCAGCATCGTAATTTTTAAATCTTAATCTTTCTGCCAAAGGGTTGTATGTGGAGGTCACATGGCCACCCACAGTTTGAATGGGCCACACAAGCAGTAACAACCCCCGAGGTGAAAGATTAGCGCATGCGCACAAACCCATTTCCACCACCACGCGCAGAGTTGAGTCAACGATATGCACTCGGATACTTTGAATTTTATCACTCTACTCGCACCGGGTAAATATGAATTAATATTGATATCAAACCATTCAAACAATCCTTGATCGACTGATTGAAGGGTGTAAATGATGAAAAAACAACAAATTGCGTTTTTCTATGAGAGGTTGGGTGTTGGGTTGGGGTTGGGGTTGGAGTTGGGGTTGACAATGAGGTCATTTTGGTGTGACAAATTGACTAAAATTTCGAAATGATTGCATTTAAAATTATTTGTTTTTGTTTTAGAAAAGAGAACAATTTTTTAAATTTTTTTTTTTTTTTTTTTTTTTTAATTGAAAATTAAGCATATGACATGCTGAAAAGTACGGAAAATTGTCATGAGGCCGGCCCTTCCGAATGCCATTGTGTGCGGCCAGAACAAAATAACTTTTCCGTACACTTGATATGAACTAAAATTGAAAAAAAAAAATTTCTTTATGTTTTGATATTTTTTATAAATGTTTTACTATTTAAACACAAATACAAAACCATGTGACCTTGAATGTACACATTTCAAATTTTTACCACCAGATGGTGTTTCTGTCATCTCTTACCAGGGTTGAGAGATTTTTTGGCCAGACCATGGTCTCTTTCACTATGGGCTAGACACAAAATATCGATTGAACAATTGACTAAGATATTGACTGAAATTTCGATTTTTAATTGATTTTTTTCATTAATTTTTAATTGATTTTTCATCAATTTTTAATTGATTTTTCATCAATTTTTAATTGATTTTTTATCAGTTTTTAATTGATTTTTTATCAGTTTTTAATTGATTTTTTTTATCAATTTTTAATTGATTTTTTTATCAATTTTTAATTGATTTTTTATCCATTTTTAATTGATTTTTATCCATTTTTAATTGATTTTTATCAATTTTTAATTGATTTTTTATCCATTTTTAATTGATTTTTTATCCATTTTTAATTGATTTTTTATCAATTTTTAATTGATTTTTTATCAATTTTTAATTGATTTTTCATCAATGTTTAATTGATATTTTTATCAATTTTCCATCAATTTTTCAATTAATTTTTCATCAATTATTCAATTTTTTCATCAATTATTCAATTTTTTCATCAATTATTCAATTTTTTCATCAATTATTCAATTTTTTCATCAATTTTCATCAATTTTCATCAATTTTCAATCAATTTTCAATCGATTTTTTTCTATTTTTAATTTTTATTTTAAATTTCTTTTAAATCACTTCTAAGTGCCGATGTGGCTAAATGAATAAGGCCTGAAGAGGGATGGTGCTCACACATTATCATCAACCTCAACTCAGCCTCAGGTTGTCCAAAACTTTCCAAATTTTCTAATTTTTCTCAAAAATAAGTTTCAACTAACATACTTTTTGTTAATAATATTGTACTAAACAAATGGTTCTCTACAACTTTCTAATTGGAAATTTTTGTCTAACTTCAACGGTTTTTAATAGAGAGAGAGAGAATTAGGTTTATAGACGCAAGCGACTAATGGTTTTAAAAATCATTGTTGCAATCATTTGATGATTGTTTTGATATCACCATTAAAAAGCGCATCAATCAATTACTATTCAACTGCATTAGTAAAATTTTCATATCTGTTTTAGTTTTCTTGTTTTTTGGGGTAATTCAGACTTTTGGACAACCCTGTCGCCTGTATATCACGGGACATTTATTTTTCTCCTTTCGCAGGACGCAGGATTTACATTCACATCGCCAGACAGTCCCGCCAAAATCGGGACGTTTGGCATCCCTGCTTTCCTCCCTTGGTTGTCCGGTAACCATCCAAAAACTATTTATATTTATTTAACTTTATTTCATGTATTCCTAAATACTTTGGAAGGGGAGAATATACAAAGCAATGAAAGCACTTACAATAAAAAAAAATCTAATAAAGAAAAATCAATATCACTCTCAGCCATTTTCCGTACTCTTTGCTGCACAACGGAACCTAAACACTAGGTGCGTTCAATCCTGAAAAGGAAAAGTCACATCTCCTTATCTGCCTTATGGAAAAGTCACTTCTCATTGAACGCACTTTAAAATTGTTCATGCATTTTCATTTGTATTTTTTATTGTTTCAATTGTTGAATAAAAATCAGATTTTGTTCATAAATTGTCCATTCCATCTTGGCTAATATATTTCATGAGAATTTGCTAGAAAATAGATAAAAATTGTGAAGAATATTGACAACTATTTTGACGGACATGACCGAACATCGTGGCCGACGTAGGTGCACGTTCCGCGGCCACGGTGTTCAGTGATGTCCGTACCGATTCGTCGTCATTTTTCGCAACTCTTACCGATTTTCATGCTGATTTCTCAAAGGATCGTTAGAATGTTGTTGAATGAAGTCCCCACCTACAAAATTAGCAGGATTTATTCGCTAAAACTTCAGTTCAGAGTCCAGAAACATCACGATCTAATCGTTTCCAAGATGAATGCCACTAAAGCTTTTTTTTGTGAACACTGCGCCGTAAAAAGAAGTGACTTCTATAAGGCAAAGAAGTGAGTTGTGTTTGCTTTTTCCCTAAAGTCACTTAAGTGACGTAAATTACGAAATATTTGCCTTTTAAAAGTCATTTCAGGCAAATAAGTGACTTTTCTTTTCAGGATTGAACGCACCTAATGACACTAACTCTAGTAATTCCAAGTTGATCGTGCCCTTCAGCAATTGCTGCCACATCCCCCAAAAATTCGCCTATAACCTAAAAGTCGACAGGATGACACAACGTTCAAATATGTCAGCCATAGACTCTTCTTCAATCCCACACAGCCTACAGAGCCTTTGGTGACCATCCAAAAATTACGAAACCACATTCATTTAATAGAGAATTTTTCGCTGATTCCGAATTTTTTTTGTAAAAATTGTAATCGTTTTGTATATTTGTTTCTTTTTTAGTGTTTTTTCGATTATTTCGTTGCGACACAGTCGACATCGACCTGCAAAGAGGCGTCGTCCGCGGCTACAACCCGTTCGTCTCATTCGTGTCGTCACCAGTGCGCGGACGAGGCGAACAATGTTCGCGCCAAGCGGTCATCCGGTTGGATTTATCGGGGAATTTTAAAATCGCCATAATTTCCCTCGATTACGATGAAAGGCCGCGTCAATGGACGTTGGACATCGCCGAGTCGAATACGGCGGACGGACACGGTGGGAATGTCCAATATCCAGCGTCGGAGTTCAGTGTTCATAATCGACAAGTGCGCTTGTATAGTAATGGCCGACCTGGCTACCGCAGCGCCACTATTGATGGCGGATATTTGTTGAAAGTCATTGATGGCGTTGTGAAACAAGTGTATTTTTTTTTTTTTTTTTTTTTTTTTTTTTATTTAAGGAATTAAAAAATATTTTTTTTTTTAGGGGTCGAGGTTGAGTATTGAGATCAGTCCCGGGAAGGTGTCGTGGGCGGTCGGTGGGAGGAGAGAGGATGTGGAGTCGTCTTTTGTTTTTCAAACTTCGGTCGTGTTTGCCGCTTTTAATCGAGTTGTTGGCGGCTCGTGGCGGAATGGGACTGGGATTTGTAGGGCGACTGTCAATCTTCGACGCACTCCACCTGGTATGAATTTTATTTTTTTTGGTTTTATGGAATACGGGGTCGTAGAATAGTGGTGGTCAGTGTCGGTACTTGTTATTCCGTCACAAGTTGTTGTGAAGGTACAATTTGATTTTTTTTGGGGGGTAAAAGCAAGATTTTTTTTAACATAGAAAATGAGATTTTTGAAATTGATTTTCTAGAAAAAATTAAAATCGGTAAAATCTAGAAAATAAAATTATATCAATAGATATGTCCCCAAAAAAAGTTCAACGTTAAGTTTAACTTGGAAAATTAACTTTCCTGAAAAATTAACCCCAAACAAATGAAATTTTTCAAAAAATTAGCCTAAAAAAACATAGATTTTTCAAAATTAATGCATAAAAATGAGATTTTCCAAAAAATTAACCTAAAAAATGAGATTTTCCAAAAAATTTAACCCCAAAATAATTATCCCAAATTTTCCAGTAATCTTAAAAAATGAAATTTTCAAAATTAATGCAGAGAATTTAACCCAAAAAATGAGATTTTCAAAAGACATACACAAAATATTAACCTAAGAAAATGAAATGTTATCAAAAATAATGCAGAAAAATGATATTTTAACACAAAATAAAGAAAAATCAACCCCAAAAAAATGACATTTTCCAAAAAAAAACTCCAAAAAATGAAATTTTCAAAATTAATGCAGAAAAATGACATTTACCGAAAATTTAATCCAAAAAAAATGTGATTTTCTAAAAAAAACACCCAAAAAAATTTCCCAAAAAATGAACCCAACAAAATAAAATTTTATCAAAAATAATGCAGAAAAATGTTATTTTCCAATAAATTAACCTAAAAATAAAATTTTCCAATAAATTAACCCAAAATAAAAAAATTCCACGAAAAATGAACCCCAAATAAAAATTCCTGCACTAAAATCTAACAAACTTCACCACCGAAAACCAACCCAAACCCTCCTATACAAATATTAACAATAACAACTATTTATCGAGTTTATTATTCCGACCTTGGAATAAGCAAACATGTACAAACAAGTTTCACCGTCTCCGTCTTCTTATTGATCCCAAACTGTTTAAATTAGTATAATGAGCAGAAGGGATGAGTTGCCCTTGACCACGCACGACACGTCTCTTCTGCTCATGCGCTGCTGGATAATGGCGCGATTGGGGTGCGCTCGCGCTTTCCTCTTTTTGCTTCTGCTTCTTGTGGTCTGCTACACAACAAAGACAGAGCACAAGAAAAAGCACTCGAGAAGAATAGGTAAACGAGGGCCGAGTGAACTAGAATTAAATTGACATTTGTCATTGTTGATTGATTACAGATGAGTGTCTGCTGGGGACTCATCAGTGCGATGTGCACGCCACTTGTAAGAACACCAGGCGTGCTTACAGGTGCCGCTGTAAACCCGGTTACCAGGGAGATGGCAAAAAGTGTCAAGGTAAGGCTGTTGTTGTATACTCGCACAATGCGATTGAGGGTGGGTTATGAGTGACGTTTTTATTTTGTTGTTTGAGGGGTTTTATTCGAGTTGGGCATTGATTGGGTAGAAAAGTTTACTGTTTTACGAGTAGGTATGGACAATTTTTAAACAGAATATAATTTCGGAGTGTAAAAATTAGTATAAGTGTAAACTTTGGAAAATGCACCGTATAAGTGTAAACTTTGGAAAATGCACTGTATAAGTGTAAACTTTGGAAAATGCACTGTATAGGTGTAAATATTGCTATTCCTGGAGGAAAATGCACTGTATAAGTGTAAAAATTGCCATTCCTGGAGGAAATGCACTGTATAAGTGTAAACTTTGGAAAATGCACTGTATAAGTGTAAACTTTGGAAAATGCACTGTATAAGTGTAAACTTTGGAAAATGCACTGTATAAGTGTAAACTTTGGAAAATGCACTATATAGGTGTAAAAATTGCTATTCCTGGAGGAAAATGCACTGTATAAGTGTAAAAATTGCCATTCCTGGAGGAAATGCACTGTATAAGTGTAAAAATTGCTATTTTTGGGGGCAAATGGCACTGTAAAAGTGTAAA
Organism: Strigamia maritima; assembly: GCA_000239455.1. Lineage (NCBI taxonomy): Eukaryota > Metazoa > Arthropoda > Chilopoda > Geophilomorpha > Linotaeniidae > Strigamia > Strigamia maritima. The sequence continues at coordinate 47,598 of JH432108.1, forward strand.
ATTAACAATTTGAAAGAAAATGCACTGTATAAGTGTATAATTAACAATTTGGAAGAAAACGCACTGTATAAGTGTAAAAATTGATGTTCCAGTAAAATTTAAATGCACTAAAAATTGATATGTTAGACACTAAACAACGGTAAACAAGAAAAGTAAATGAATTTTTTAGATTTCTGGTTATAAACACTTATTCTACTGAACAAAATAATGAAAAATAAGAATAAGTTTTATTTTCTTATATTTTATTTTATTTTATTTTATTTTATTTCATTTCCTTTCAGACAGAAATGAGTGTTCCGTCCGTAATGGAGGGTGTGTTCACAAATGCCATAACAATCCTGGTAATTTCACATGTTCTTGCCATGATGGATTCCAATTAGACAAAGACGGACGCAACTGCATCGGTGAATTAAAAATTCAACTTTTTTCTAACTTGATCTTTTACAGGGATTTTATTAATTTAATTAATTAATTAATTAAGATATCGATGAATGCTCGAAAAGGAAAGGCGGATGTGTCCATCAATGCCTCAACACATTGGGAAGCTACGAATGTCGTTGCAATGACGGCTTTTCATTAGCAGCTGATGGCCACAGCTGTAACAGTAAGTGAAATTCATTTCATGTTATTTTAGTATTATGCAAATGCAGTGTTGCACGCGTTACACATAAACAGTAACTAGTTACCGTTATAGTTACTGTTTTAAAAAAATAACTAGTTACTACAGTTACCGTTATCTGGTGTAACTGCAGAAAAGTAACTAGTTATAGTTACGTTTTTTAAGTTAACGTTACAGTTACTTTTGCGTTACTGTCAAAAAAAATTTAATGAAAAAGTGAAAAAAAAGATGAAAAATATATATAAATATTTTTTAAAAATAGCAAAAACATTATTAATAAATTAATAATAAAATTAAAATTAATGAAAAATAACTCATATTTGAATGGGAAAAATAGAAAATGTAGTCATCTATTCAAATAATAACAAGAAACAGAATGAATTTATTATATGTATGATTGTATATGATAAATTGTTGAATTGTTGACTTATTGTCACTATATGACACTGCACAGTGCATACGTGGTAACGCACAATGTAATGCAAAGTGTGACGTTACTGCGTTACCATGAAAATTTAAAAAAACGTTATCGCTACGTTATGACAATGCCGTTTGTAGCGCGTTACGGTAACGTTACGTAACGTTAACGGTATTAACGTTAACGGTATTAACGTTAACGTAACGTTAAAAACGTAACGTTGTTCAACACTGTGCAAATGAGAAGTAAAATTTATTTGTGTTGCGTATGTGAAATGCAGCAAAGCTCAAGGGGCAAAATGTCCACAATGTCTGATTCTGCTAAGTTTTCAATGTTGATGAAAAATATGCAAAATAAATGTTTTTTATTATTATTTTTTTAGTTTTTATTGATTTTTTTTTATAAATATGTTTATAATTGCAGTGGGATCATGGTGTAAGGAACAGGGCTGTGACCACAGTTGCGAAGTGACTCGGTCATCATTCATTTGCACCTGCCGCCCCGGCTTCATGTTGGCACCAGATGGCAGGAATTGCATTCAGAGTTGTTCCCACGGCAACGGCGGTTGCCAACACCGATGCACTCACACGTCGGATGGACCCATTTGTACTTGTCACTACAAATATATTCTGGGGTTAGATAAGAAGTCTTGTTCACGTAAATCTATTATACAATACTAGCATTGGTTCGCAAATGAATTGAATAGTGAGAGTGGTAAACTTATACTACAGCATCTTGTGCTATCAACAATGGAGGCTGTGACCGCAAGTGTTCAACAACTCCACAAGGAATGGTCAAATGCAATTGCCCCAATGGATTCTTGCTGCACAAAGACGGCAGAAGTTGTCTAGGTATTAAATTATATACAGGGTGTTCCATGAATTACCCACAGGTCAGAAAATTGAAAATTTTTGTCGAACCTCAACGGTTTTTAAGATACAGTGCGAAAGTCATCGTTGCAGTTGTTTGATGATTGTTTTAATATTACTATTGAAAAGCGCATCAAGCAAATTACTATTCAACTGTATTATCAGAATTTGGATGTCTTTATCAGTTTGGGAATTTTTGACCTGGTGGAATTCATGAGACATCCTGTATACAGAATGTGAAGTCAGTTTCTATTCGAATAAATATGACATTGCTTTTTTTTTTAATTTTTAGATATTGATGAATGCGCAGTCAAGAACGGAGGATGTAGTCACACGTGTTTGAATAGTCATGGAAGCTTCGAATGTATATGTCCCGAAGGATATAAACTCTTGCCGAATGAGAAAACTTGTTCCGGTTTCTATTGAGTCAGTTTAAGATTTTGTCAAAATATGAATGGAATTTTGAATTGCAGAATTTGACGAATGCTCTATCAGTGGGACCTGCGATCACACATGTGTTAATACTCCTGGCAGTTACGAATGTGTCTGTAATTCTGGGTATGAGCAGTTTGGTCAGACACATTGTGGGGGTAAGTATCCGTAAACTTTATTCAGTCGATAGATAGATAGAATTGAGTTTATAGACGCAAGCGGCGACTTAGGTATTCAGTCGATAATTAATCTTAGTTTCTTGCTTAGATAAAAATGAATGTGCACAGAATAATGGTGGCTGTCACCACTTGTGTGTCAATACAGAAGGATCTTTCAAATGTGCATGTCGGCAGGGGTATTTTCTACACCCCAATAAAAAAGATTGCATAGGTAATTATTTGGAGATTACTCATATGGACTATAGAGATACTCAGACGGACTATAGATATTTAAATAGTCAATGCCCTCTATAGTCTGTTTGGCTATAACTTTGGTGGATTGATCGGTGGACTGAATGCAAGAAAATATTCATACACATGTCTGTCAGTAACCAATGAAAGTAAAGATCACTGCGTTATTTCTGAATAAACCGTGCAAAACCACCATCTTGAAGAAATAGATGATTCGGTCGAACATTTGATGACCGATTTTGACCGTTTTAGAACTACTTTGTTACGTGCAACACCATTTAACGGTTAGTTGCCATGACCAACCCGAGTTACTCCAAAGTTATAGCCAAACAGACTTTAGACAGGACAACATACGTACTGTCGGCCAAAACGGTCCAGTGTGACTTTCCCTTTGCAGACAGGGCAGTTTGTCTCATTTGCAGGGCACATTGACTGTATCGTATTTGAAATATTTAAATGTCACTATACAGTGTTTTTGTTTAAGAAATGGACACATGTAAAGACGATGAAGCTGCTAATCCAATTCAAGTGCAGTGCCGTAGAAATAAAATGAAGGAAACATGCAGTTTGGTTTGTGCATCTGGACTTCATTTCAGTGGCAATCGAAATGAAAGTTATCGATTTGAATGTGGATCTCGTAGCACGAATGTTTGCATGGGAAACACCTGCTCGTTGGAATTTCCAAGAAGGATCAAATTTACAATTATATCCAATGGCTGCCATTTACTGCAACGCATCACAGGTTCAAAATACAAATTCTGAGTTTGAAAATAAAGTTGTAGAACATGATTTTATCCAGGACATCAAATGTCATCCAGATGCATTTCTGTGGGTATTATCAGCTATGTGAAAATGTTTTGCGAGCCGCGGTGGAAACCGCGTTGGTCTCGCGACTTAACAGAAGATCATACGTCGATAATTCATGTGGATATGGATGTTCAATTGGGACAAAAGTTCAAAACAAGTAATTATATGTCAGAAATCATTTTACTTGTGTCAAATTCTGAAAAATTGAATAATTTACTATTATAAATCTTAGGTAGTTGCAATAATTTGTGCCGTGAAAAGTATACCAGGCAATTCCGATATGTTATGGCGTTTATACAAAGGCAATTTCAGGAAGAATTATTCTATGTAACGAGTCCTCGAGAAAAGGAATTTCTGTTGATGACAAGCCGTACTAATGATACTGTATGTCCTGATGGACAAATATATTTGCATGGAAAATGTGGTAATTTTATTTACTTCTTTATTTATTATTAATGTAAACTCTTCTTTCAATCTCTTTGATGGCCCTCATTTGCAAGTTTGCCACCATCTTACACATTTTCTTGTCTAATCTGCTTACTGACCCTAGTATTTAGTCACTTTATTATAGTTAGAGGCCGAATAAAGGCATATAAAAATATTATTTTGCATATTTAGTCAGCGTAAATGCATAAAATAAATGCTTAAAGCCCTTGATTTGGACTAAATACTACTAAAAAATACCCTAAAATGCAAGAAATTGTTCAAACATTTTTTTTCAATATTTATCGAAAAATTTGAAAAAAATCGACTAAATTTTTATCTTATTTTGCATTTTTAGTTATATTTTACTGCATTAATTGCAATTTTTGGTGCATATTTTATACGGATAAAACGTATTTTTGTTTGCATAAATATTCGGCCTTTAATTATGGTATTTCTGGTCACGATTAGGCAGTAACTGGAAGGTGCAACATTACAACAACTGTAATTATTAAAAAAACCTTTTTTTCCAGTATTTTGTTCTGCAGGAAACTTTTTTGATTTGGATAAAAATCAGTGCATTCAATGTCCATCAGGAACTTATCAAGATTCATCAAATCAATTTGGATGTCATGTTTGTCCCCAAGAAAACATGTACGCATCTCCTGGATCCAGCAGTTTATCAACTTGTGGAAGTAAATTTATTGATGCTTTAAAAATTAGGATTTCAAAATTTAAATTAATAAGCATTTGTTGAAAAATTAGGTGAATGTCTGCCAGGTTATTATTCAGCGGATGGTTTTCAGCCGTGCACGCTTTGCCCATTGGGAAAATATCAGCCACAAACAGGACGGATGTTTTGCCACGTGTGTGGAAAAGGAATTAATTCATTATCAATGGGATCTACATCATTTCATCAATGCCAAGTGCCAGGTTACTTAAATATGATACAACATTTCAAGTTTTTTATCTTTAATGTTCATTATGTTATAGAATTCTGTACATTGGGTTCATTCTATAATACTTCTATCGGTCAATGCCAATTGTGCCCAATAGGATTTTATCAGCCAAATAAAGGAAGAGACTTTTGTTTTGCTTGTCCGGGAGAAACAGCAACAGATTATGAAGGAAGTAGTGATTTAACACAATGTAAAAGTATGTTTTTAGTCATTATTAACATATAAACATAAATTTAAACACATTCATTACTTTAATAGGTAGACAATGTGGGGGCTCTATTGGGAAATTATTAGGAATTTTTGAATCTCCAAATTATCCTGGAAATTACCCCAATAACATTCAGTGTACTTGGACAATACGAGCGCAGAAAGGACGACGTATTTTAGTCGTTGTGCCGCAGTTGTTTTTAGCTGACGACCAGTGTGGCGATTCTTTGGTTATGAGGAAATCCAGTAGGTGTCAATCGTCAATATTTTGATGTCGGTTAGCATGTAATAACTGGAATTTTTTAAATTTTAAACATTAGAATCTCCATATTCAATAACAACGTACGATACTTGTAAAACTCAGCAAAGGCCCATTGCATTTACGGCTCGATCACGCAAATTATGGATTCATTTCAAGTCAGATGGAAAGAACAATGACCAAGGATTTCGCATACCATATGCATTGTTCAATGGTTAGTCTGAGAACCAACTAGTCATAGAATATATTTCCCAATTTTGCCATACATTTCAATACAATGTCATGTGTCATACATTTTTTCATGAATTTCCATAGATTGCCATAAAATTCCGAGAAATGTGTGTGAGATTGCATGTATAATTTAAATGTTTTTCCTTCTAGAGGAATATCAACCTTTGATTGAAAGTATAGTACGTGACAGCCAGTTGTACGCCATGATAAATCATCAAGAGATTCTAAAGGTTAGCTATTTATAACTAGGTAAAAAAACAATAAATTTATTTGTTTTGATGTTTCTAGGATCGAAAATTGCTGACAGCATTGATGGATGTGATAGCTCATCCCATAAATTACTATAAATATGCCAACATATCTTGGGCGTGGTTCCCCGATTCGTTTGTTCGTTTTATTATGAGCAAAGTCAAAGTATTTTTTTCGTGACAATTTGATTGTAAACAATCTGTGATTATGTATTTGTATTGTGTTGAGAAAAGAAAATAAGATTTATGAATTAAACCAATATGAATTTTAACTACTACGGTATATTATCGAGTCCCCCTACATTCAGGGTGTCCCAAAAGTCTGGACCCCCAAATAATTTCCAAAATACTTGAGATATCAGAAAACTGAAATAAAACTCATATAGAAAATCATTCATTGCAAATCTGATGGCACCCTCAAATTTGACTTCTGACCTTGGAAAGGACAGAATTCAATTTTGAACTTTTGAACGGAAAGAGATAGAGCATTAATTCCAATTAGAAAGTGGTAGAGCATGGCCTAATTAGTCTAAAAACATAATTTACTAAAAATATTTTCCTTTGAAATTTTTGTTTAATTTGTTTTCATTTACTTTTTTAGTTTAAAGAAAAACTAATGTTTGCCCACCATTATTTTGACAACTTTGGTGAAATTTTAGTAAAGCTTATTTACTGTGTTTACTTAATTTCATCATGCAGCTGTAGAGACTATTTTAGTGGGTTTTTTTCAAAAATTTCATAGGAAAATATTTTTAGTAAATTATTTTTTAGACTAATTAGACCATGCTCTACCACTTTCTAATTGGAATTAATGCTCTATCTCTTACCGTTCAAAAGTTCCAAATTGAATTCTGTCCTTTCCAAGGTCAGAGGTCAAATTTGAGGTTGCCATCAGATTTGCAATGAATGATTTTCTATGAGTTTTATTTCAGTTTTCTGATATCTCAAGTATTTTGGAAATTATTTGGGGGGTCCAGACTTTTGGGACACCCTGTATAAGTTGAATGCAACTTTCACGACTTCTCGGAGTGAAAATCCTTTGGCCCGTACTCTGTACAGGGTGGTAGAAAAGTGTGGACTCTTTTGAAATATTTCTAAAAATACTGAAGGTAAGATGGATGGGACAAACTAATCGGCTCTGTGCAAATTTGCGCAAAATTTCTCAGGTTTCAAATCTGTGCAGCCCCAAATTCGATCAACGTTGATGTTGGGATCAGGAATGTTGTTCCGATGATAACATGTAAACCCGATTACTATGCGGAACATTTCAAAAGGTGTTACATTACTGGATGTCTCCGGATTGTTTTAAATGGCACTATGTAAGAATCACAATGAAACACTTAATCATGTATTTTTGTGTAAGGAAATGGAGGGTTACAAGTTAGCAAATGATTGGACCCGAAAGCACAGATTGGCACACAGATAGATAGATAGATAGAATTGAGTTTATAGACGCAAGTGGCATAGATAGATAGAATTGAGTTTACAGACGCAAGCGACGACTGAGGTCATACACGTCTTTTAATCTGACCAATATAAATCTGACATAAACAAACACATTTGATGATTGATAAACACTACATTCGTACATCCCATTGCAGAATGGAATGCAGCATTACATTATCAAAAAAATGATCAAAAACAGAGACAAAAGCCACAGAAGAGAAAGCGGAGCAAAAATAGAAGAAAAGATAGATAACCAGAGGACCCATTAGCACCACTGCAGCGGAAAAGCAAAGTGCCACAGTGGAGTACCCAGGGGAGGTCACGAGAAGGCAGGGCTTGGAAGTTTTCTCCCCCACGCAAGTGGCAACTTTTAGACTATACACGTCTTTTAATCTGACTTACTGAAATCGACATACTAAATTTAACCAATATAAATCTGACCCAGACAAACATTTGACCATTAATAAACACTACATTCGTACATTCCATTGCAGAATGGATAGATAGATAGAATTGAATTTATAGACGTAAGCGACGACTAAGGTCATACACGTCTTTTAATCTGACCAATATAAATCTGACATAAACAAACACATTTGACCATGGATAAACACTACATTCGTACATTCCATTGCAGAATGGAATGCAGCATTACATTATCAAAAAATGATCAAAAACAGAGACAAAAGCCACGGAAGAGAAAGCGGAGCAAAAAAAGGAGATATAGATAACCAGAGGACCCATTAGCACCACTGCAGCGGAAAAGCAAAGTGCCACAGTGGAGTACCCAGGGGAGGCCACGAGAAGGCAGGGCTTGGAAGTTTTCTCCCCCACGCAAGTGGCAACTTTTAGACTATACACGTCTTTTAATCTGACTTACTGAAATCGACATACTAAATTTAACCAATATAAATCTGACACAGACAAACATTTGACCATTAATAAACACTACATTCGTACATTCCATTGCAGAATGGAATGCAGTCTTACAATATCAAAGAATTGGTCAAAAACACAAAGACAAAAGCCACAGAAGAGAAAGAGGAGCAAAAAAGAGAAGAAAATGCATAACCAGAGGACCTGCAAGATTGCAGTGGATAGATAGATAGAATTGAGTTTATAGACGCAAGCGGCAACTTAGGCCATACACGTCTTTAATCTGACAAAATGAAACTGACATACTAAATCTGACAAATATGAATCTGACATAGATAGATAGATAGATAGAATTGAGTTTATAGACGTAAGCGACGACTGAGGTCATACAAGTCTTTTAATCTGACCAATATAGATAGATAGATAGAATTGAGTTTATAGACGCAAGCGACGACTGAGGTCATACACTGACCAATATAAATCTGACATAAAGACATTTGACCATTGATAAACACTACATTCGTACATTCCATTGCAGAATGGAATGCAGCATTACATTATCAAAAAAAATGGTCAAAAGAGAGACAAAAGCCACAGAAGAGAAAGCGGAGCAAAAATACAAGAAGATAGATAACCAGAAGACCCATTAGCACCACTGCAGCGGACAAACAAAGTGCCACAGTGGAGTGCCCAGGGGAGGCCACAAGGAGGCTGGGCTTGGAAGTTTTCTCCCCCACTGACATAGATAGATAGATAGAATTGAGTTTATAGACGCAAGCGACGACTGAGGTCATACACGTCTTTTAATCTGACCAATATAAATCTGACATAAAACAAACACATTTGACCATTGATAAACCACTACATTCCATTGCAGAATGGAATGCAGTATTACATTATCAAAAAAATGGTCAAAAACAGAGACAAAAGCCACAGAAGAGAAAGAGGAGCAAAAAAGAAAAGAAGAACCAGTTAACCAGAGGACCCATTAGCACCACTGCAGCGGAAAAACAAAGTGCCACAGCGGAGTGTCCAGGGAAGGCCACAAGGAGGCTGGGCTTGGAAGTTTTCTCCCCGCGTTTGTGAGAGAGATAGATAGATAGAATTGAGTTTATAGACGCAAGCGGCGACTTAGGCCATAGACGTCTTAAATCTGACAAAAGTGAATCTGACATATGAAAACTGACAATATGAAACTTGACATACTAAATCCAACAAAATAAAACTGACATTACATCTGACAAGAAAACTGACAAACCAAAACTGACATATCGACAAAACGAAACCGACATATTGTTACGGTATGGACCGAAGAACCTATCGTAGCGAGAATATCGAACCTATAACATTGCCGTACATAAACTTAACCTAACTAACCTAAATATTAAACGGAATGGCTCTACAAACCTTCCGTAAAATCATTACTAATATATAAATGCCGAAAACCATCACCAGAGGGAGTTATGCCAACTGGCAGTTCCAGATGCCGCCGCCAGAAGGAGTTGAAGACCGATGACATCATCAGCGTCATTGCCATTAATATGCACAGCCAATTAACTGCCAGATGACACCTACAAGAAGGTCGAATCGAGCGAGAGAGAGGATAGAGAGAGAGATAGATAGATAGAATTGAGAGGTGTAGTGAGGTCTCTCTTGAGCTCGTGTTGAGTTGATATCATGTTTATTATGAATGTAAGTGTACTAACTCATTGTGATATTACTATTTGCACGAAATGACAATAGACTCCAGATATTGGAGGCAGTCAATCGTGTCGATGCCTTAGGCAACCAAACCAAACCTATCTTAATTTATTCTACTAACCATTATTGATTTGTATTTTATTTGATGTATTGTTCGAGCTAGCTCATTTGTAATGGCCGACTCGAACACTTGTTGTAATTGTGTGAGCATGACCGTTTAGCGGTTAATAAAACTGTCATGTTATTTTAAGAACTAAACGAGTCTTAATTTGTCCTATCTGGAGTGACTGCATAATTGCGCAATTACCGATTAGTTTTAATTATGCTAAGTAGTGAACCTTTAACGATTCCCACGGGTGTACTAAGCATTATGCCCAAGTTGCCGCCTGGCCTCGTACCCCACGGGTCACGCGACAATATCCCAACCGACATAATAAAACAGACATACCGACTCCGACAAAAAGAAACCAATAGATTAACTAACAAAAGAAACTGATGCCTAGTTCACACTTGAACGCTTTTCTAGAAAATGACGTCATCATTTCTCAAGTGAAAAAGTAAAAAATGGAGTATTCACTCCAGTTTCCACTTTTCCACTTGAGAAATGATGACGTCATTTTCTAGAAAAGCGTTCAAGCGTGAACAAGGCATTAGACACTAAATCTCGCAAATAAAACTGACATATCAAAACTAGGGAATGCATTCCTGAGATTCCCGTTCCCGAAATTCCGGCAATCCAGACAATTTTATGGTCTCCAATACCCGGGACATGGAAAGTGAAAGAATAGAATGCAGCATTACATAATCAAAAAAATGGTCAAAATGGAGACAAAAGCCACAGAAGAGATAGATTGATAGAATTGAATTTAAAAGACCCAAGCGGCGACTTAGGCCATACACGTCTTTTAATCTGACATACTGAAACTGACATACTGTAGAACGGGGATACTTTACCCGGCAGCAGTAACTTTGCCGCCATGCATTTTTTTGTATTTATAGCTATATCTTTTTTAAAAATGCGAATAAATTCAATTTTTTTTAAATTAATTAATCAATGCTTTAGGTATTACTTTTTGGAATGAATTAATTTCTTAAGTAAATAATAGGACTGCAGAAAACTGCAAATGGCTGCCCACTCCGGATAACAAAATTTTTAAGGTGAGAAAGTTGTGTCAGATAACTTAATTAATGACTTTTTTTTGGTTTTTTATTTTTAATTGATGCACTATTATGTTTTCTCACTAATTCTAAAAATTTGTAGTCATACTAATTAATTTAAACTCAGAGTCATAAAAATATCAAAAAGTTGCGATTTGTGCCATTTTAGAGGATAACTTTGGCCCACTATCAAATTAACAATTTTCACTATTTTTCAGATTAAAAATGCCTTGTAAGCATTCCAAACAACTGGGAACACGTTTCTACCGAAATTATAGCGAAAAAACATTGCAGAAAGCACTTGATGACATCCAAAATAAGGTTCTGAGCCAACGTAATGCTTCACACTTATACAACATTCCTAGAGCTTCGCTGAAAAATAAGTTGAAGAATCGACACCAGCAAGCTATTGGTCGTCCAACAGTTTTCACTCAAGCTGAAGAAAAATTATTTGTTCAACATATTATTAATATGTGCGAATGGAAATGGCCAGCAAAACCAGACAAGTTGTTTTATGAGAATGAGAATGTTTTGCAAGTTCTTAACGAGCCCAGAAAAGTTTCGAATCGAGAATTTTATACTGTTCCAGAAATCAAAATGTGAAGTACTATACCATACCTGTCATATAATCTTTGTTATTTGCACTTTGTTACTTTTAGTTCATTATTACCAGACCCATACCATATTACCAGTGATATTAGTTTTGTATTTGTTTGTTTTTGATAAGTAAAAAATATAAAAAATAAATATGGCTCATTATCTGTTCTAAATAAAATTAAAAAACATGACAAATTGCTTCAAAATATTTTTAAAACATATTTAAGAGCTAAAGTTAGGCCAATAATGCGTTATCTTTGATCCAGTAGTGAAAACCAATGAAAAAGCAGAAGTGGACAAAGTTTCCCCATTTTGGTAGGTAACTTTAGCTCACCATTTTTTTTAAAAAAAAGTGGGCATGAATTATATTTTAATTTTTTTCAATAACCTCATTGTATTCTACGGGTCAAGTTGCCCCTAGTATGTTATTTTCAGCCTGTAAAGTGAAACACTCAAAGAGTTATTCATAAAATAAGAGCGAAAATGGGCCAAAGTATCCCGTTCTACGGTACTAAATCTGACCAATAAAAATCTGACACAGACAAACACATTTGACCATTGATAAACACTACATTCGTACATTCCATTGCAGAAAGGAATGCAGTCTTTCATTATCAAAAAAATGGTCAAAAACAGAGACAAAAGCCACAGAAGAGAAAGCGGAGCCAAAAAAAAGGAGATAGATAACCAGAGGACCCATTAGCACCACTACAGCGGAAAAACAGTGCTGCAATGGAGTACCCAGGGAAAGCCACAAGGAGGCTGGGCTTGGAAGTTTTCTCCCCCCCAGAGAGAGACATGCTGGCCCTGGCACACAACTGTTTTCTTCACACCTCTAATTGAGTATTTATTTTTATATGAAAAAAGATACTAATAACGTAAAAATCAGCTGGAACTGATGGAATAAAATATCGCCTAAAGAACTGGCAACAGTTAGAACATCACTACATGTTATGGATGATGTAAAAGACTTGGACTATTTAAACACCGAAGGAATCAATAACCAAATATGCGAAATATTATAAGAGGATTTTTACATTTCTATTAAAGCAAGGACTACAATCTACTGAAACTGACATACTAAATCTGACCAATATAAATCTGACACAGACTAACACATTTGACCATTGATAAACACTACATTCGTACATTCTATTGCAGAATGGAATGCAGCATTACATTATCAAAAAAATGGTCAAAAACAGAGACAAAAGCCACAGTAGAGATAGATAGATAGAATTGAGTTTATAGACGTAAGCGACGACGGAGGTCATACACGTCTTTAAATCTGACATACTTAAACTGACATACTATATCTGACCAATATAAATCTGACACAGACAAACACATTTGACCATTGATAAACACTACATTCGTACATTCCATTGCAGAATGGAATGCAGTATTACATTATCAAAAAAATGGTCAAAAACAGAGACAAAAGCCACAGAAGAGAAAGCGGAGCAAAAATAGAAGAAAAGATAGATAACCAGAGGACCCATTAGCACCACTGCAGCGGAAAAACAAAGTGCCACAGTGGAGTGCCCAGGGGAGGCCACGAGGAGGCTGGGCTTGGAAGTTTTCTCCCCCTTCGGATTCAGAATTTGCTTCACACCATGCAGAGAGCCAGCCGCAATTTGGAGAATATCGTACAGCAAATTTAAACAAATTCTGAGGATGAAGCTTACCACTCTGCAATGCTCTGCTTCCCAGATTTCGTAGACTGAGCAACCAAAATTTCATCTACTACGAATAAAACTCAAAACTATTGTGTATGAGCTGAAACACGATGTAAATGAGAAAGTTAAACAAGTTTCAGGTATTTATGCAATATTCTTTAAATACAAAAAAAACTTAAAACAAAACATTGAAATGTCAAATTTCTTAAAACAATCAAAAATCTAAAGATTTATATTATAAAATTTATAAAATTTTAAAATTTAAAGAATACCATAAATATTAAACTGTACAAGATTAATTTAAATTTGTTTAAATTAATTTAAATTCATCTAAATTCGTTTAACTTTGAAAATTAAATTTAATTTCAAAATTAAACTAGGAAGAACGATTAACATATGCTGCCTGCCATGGGAAAATTTGAACATGAAAAAAGTATTCTGCCATTTGATCTCGTAACAGGCTAGCATCGTTGCTGCATCTATTGCTCCCTACTCGTCGTCCTAAATTCTGAAGGCCAGTATCAGCTCGTGTAGTTTCTCGCCACTGTCCCATAACTACATTTCCTGAGTCATCTTCATCCATCATTCCAACTGGATTGTATATGTGCTTGTGTCGAGGCAGGCCAAGTTCATTTGTCATTAAATAATTGTGAAGACACACACAAGCTTTGACCATTACATCTATAGTCTCAACATTTGCTTTGATGGGTCTTTGGAAAATCCTCCATCTTCCTGATAAATAGATAGAATTGAGTTTATAGACGTAAGCGACGACTGAGGTCATACACCTCTTAAATCTGAAGCTGAAAACAAGTTTAATTGGCATCATTCCTGGACCTTGAATAGAGCTACCAACTTCACCAAGTAGGCTTAACACTAGTGCATGAGTTCAAACTAGCCAGCTGAACAAGCTTTGTTTGCAAGAACCTTCTGGAAGGCTGGAACCATTAGTCCAGAAAAAACTTCTTGAAACACCAGCACTTGTACTAAATCCGGAAAGCTGTCTACAGGATTATACGAATATTTTTTAGAAACTTGCATTGCCAACAATTTGAATGAAAACATTTTACTAATAATTGATTTTTAATGTAGGTTTTTAATATTTGTATTAATTCCATTGCCTATCTCCAAACATGCAGACGGCAAATAGCATTTCTTAATGTGTAAGCTTTTAATATTTTTGTAAATCTCTCAACATTTTTTTAATATAAGTTTTTATATAATTATGCTCATCGATTTAACGAGACAGAATTAAATCTATGGTAATCAGACTTCATCATTGTTTATGAAAAAAATGTGAGACAACTGACAGTGCGATACAAATTTTGTTGTTAATCAACTGAAAGTTATTTTGATTATATTTAAATCTCAATTTGTTTATGAAAACAAAGTCATGTTAAAATTAAGTTTGAGTTATGAGAAAACCTTCAAACTTGAAAGAGTAGTGGTGTGTTCATGCGCAACACACACGCACGCAATAATGTAAGCATGAATACAATGAAAGTTGACACTTGAGTAAAAACATCCACCAGTTTCGGTCGTTCCATTTTCTCTCTTTTTTCTTCCCAAATGAACTGCAACTCTGATGAGTTGTAGCGCTGGGTCATTCACATTGATACACATATCATAAGAACACAACAATAGAAAACGTAATAAAATGAATAAATGCGAAAGAGAACTTAAATATAATAACATAAACATATCTATGTGTTTTATGCACGTAATTCCCTTTTGCATGAACTCGCGAGTGACTGTTTTGTAGCTGCTGTTAAAGCTGCGACAAATTTTTTTTACAGCATGTTCATTTTGGAACAGAGGCACTGCAAAAATCGCAATCTTCAATGTGAATGAATATGCCAGCTCAAATCATCCGCACTGTAAAGTCCAGAATAAAAGCTCTAAGGCCAGTTTTTCCCCATATACGCAGCAAAAGAAAGATGAAATGGAGAGAGGATGAAAGACAATCTCTTGCAATAGTGCTGGGATGATACTTCAATACACAAAATATAATTGAGTGTTCTGTGCGGGGCACCTCAGAGCCGCGAGACATCAGAAGCGCGAGATTTAAAAAATATGCAGAACCGCGAGACAAAAAATGTGCAGAACCGCGAGTCTGCATAACCGCAAGTTTAAAATTTTTTTTTTTTTTTTTTNTTTTTTTTATT
>JH432108.1:69452-85472 GCA_000239455.1 Strigamia maritima
CATTATCCGACGCTGACTAATTTTGCGCAATTTTGTTGAGCGCAGTACTCATTGCGCGCAGAAAAATTTTAGATGCGCGCAGTGTTTATTATGCTTAAGGGCTTTCTATTCCGCGTCAGTGTATTCCGCGCAGTTGCTATTCTGCTTGCGCGGAATTAGAGTGTATTTTATAAATAAATGAATAATAATAAAAAATATAAAATATATCTATTCCGCGTGGATATTTATTTAAATAAAAATTTTTCTATTCCGCGTCGTATTAGTTCAGCGCAGGAATTATAAAAATTATAGAAATATAAAAAATATAAGAATATTAATTATTGCGTGTACTTGATTTACACGCAGCCTAATTACGCGTCATCTGAATTACGCTTTGTATGTGTATAACCCATTCTCATACTAATTGTTCCAATCGTTTCACTCGTATATATTTTTAACGTGTTTTAATCATATTTATTCCTCTTTTTGTTTGAAAATTTTCAAAACATAGCAATTTTTATGTTTTTTCTAGGGAAGAGCTTCGCTGCAATACTCAGTTTGCTTTAGCAACTCATTGTTGGAGTGAATATGCCTTCATCGTAGTAATATTTGACATTCCTGAGTTCATTCATGGATTTTTCCTTAAATGAACTCAGGAATGTCAACAAAAAGTCGTTTTGAGAACAGTTGGGAACCACGCGGAATAGACACGACGCGGAGTAGCAATGACAGAAAATATAATTATAATAAAAATTCCAAAAAAAAAATAAATTAAATAAATAATAAATACGACGCGAAATAGAAACGACGCGGGATGGAAATGATAAAAATGAAAATCTATTGCGCATAACACACGCTGCGCGAAATAGATACGCGGAATAGAAATGACGCAGAATAGATATGCAGCTTAGACACGGGTCACTACAAAACAAGGGGTATACCCCAAATTGGGTACCCAATGTGGGGTACCCCAAAATCCAGAAATGAGTAATCAAATTTAAAAAAAATTAAAAAACAGGAAACACATTTTAAAAACATTAAAAAATGAGAAATATCTACATTTATTAGGCTTGGTACAAAACCTGCGAGATCCATGTGATTCATGGAGTGTCCCAATATCAATTTCCAGTCCATTTTACCTAGTAAGGTGAGGTCAGCCCGCCACAGGCGTTAGGCTAGGACAAAGTGAACCTAGCACTAGTGAGGCTCCATGTTTTGAACCAAATAAAAACAAATAAAATGGAAAATTAAAAATCACATCAATTTTTTTTACAAAAATAACAGGATATTTTTCTTAAAGTTATTTAAAAATAAAAATAAAAAAAAAAATTTTTAAACTCTTATTCTGTTATTTATTTTTTAAATTTAATTATTCTAATTTTTGTTTCATAATTTCATTTTTAGATTCTGTATATTCTGTATATTAATTTTTGTAATGTATTTTTATGACATTTAATTTAATTAATTGAAAAAAATAGTCTTATGCTATGCAAGTTTTCATACCGACAATTATTGATCACTAGCGGCTGGCTTTCAAGTTGCAGAAAGGGTAGTTGGAAAAGGTGATACAAATAATTTCATAATGAAAAATTGTATATTTCTATGCACCAAAATCCTTTTAAAACTTAATTTTTATCAAGAAAGCAATTGAAGTTTTTTTCTATATTCGTTTTATTAATTTTTTAAAAATTTATATTAATTTTGGGTACCCCAATTTGGGTACCCAATTTGGGATATACCCCTTGTTTTGTAGTGACCCCTTAGACACTGCGCAGAATAGAAACGACGCGCAATAGAAATCTATTGCGCGTTGATGATTATTTGTGCGCGTAAATCAAACGACGCGGAATACAAATACAAATAAAATACAAATAAAATAATCTGTACCAATTGTACTTGATTCCAAGCACTCTTCATGGTACCACTCCCGGCAAACTACACAAAGTATGTGACCTCTCGTAGGTACTTCAGTTGTTTCATCAACCAATGCCCCTTTATATGGCTTGCAACCATTCACAACTGCACACATTGTAATCTCTCTACTTGACTCGTAAAAAATGTCTCCCAATTGATGACGCGATTGACTGCTTTGTTGTATGCGTCATTGCATACAACTCAAATAAGAAAATATTTTTCTTCAGAACGTCCAACACTTTGTTATTACTTTTTTCTTCCACTCCCTTCTGCGTAATAAAGCTTTGTTGAGTGGTTTCCTCAATAAGAAATTGTTTAATTACATCGCGATAACCACTGCAAAAATTAAATTTCTCATTTCTGAGAAGAGCCTCCCCTCCACACCTTGGCAAACAAACACTCCACAATCAAATCCATTTTGTTGTTGCTTCATATGAGAAGCATAATTAAAGACCCAATCCTGAAATGAAAAATTAACCCCTGCAAGTGCATACGAAATTGTTGTAATCACAGCTAAAGCCTGGAATGACTTTTCTCTCTTCAAGAAAACATCTCCAGAAGGTGACAATGAATCAAGGATTATAAACTGTTTAAGCTTAAAACAAACAATACCTAACATCCAGTGAGCAGCAGTTTGAGCTGATTGTGTATCAGTTCCGAGCAATGCAAAAATAACATCCTTATTCAAGGGTTGATGCTTGATGAATTGATAAAGATTCTTACTTACTTGTCATTGTGATTTCAATTCCCACAGTAGTCTTTTAAAAAGCAGATAAACTCCTTTTCGTACGAGAGAAATGCTGCGCGACCTTCATGCAATCGTGAAAACGAGAAGTGGTTTTGCGCATGCCTAACTATACTCTCGTTCCCAATATACAATTCATTGCCTGGTTCGATAACTAGATTTGATTTCGACAATAAGCGTAAATTAAAACTATAATAAAGTAAAATTTTAAAACCAAAATGAAATAAATAAATAAAATCAACTATAAGAGCACTCGCATTAATGAAAATCCTCGAGTTCGAGAATAGAAACGTCACCAGAATGCCGCTATAAAATGTTCCCTGAAAACTATAAAAATAAAACATCCCCATAATTCCCGATTTCATTTCTCCCACATTTTATATTCATACTACGTAACTTAAAAAACTTTCAAACACCCGTCATTTTTCGTGAAATCCCGTTTAACCCGGAAAAATCCCGTAAAATCACCAAAATCTCGTCATCAATGACCCGTGAAATCCCGTATATGTATAGCTTTCAAAAACCAACAATTTAGTGAATTAATAAGTAACTGGCTCATAGATTCCGTCCATTATTACATGACCGATACTTGAATATGGAAACACTAATTTATCCTAACATTTAACCCAAAAGTCACTTTAAAAATATCAAAATCTTAAAAAAAAAGAAAATTCTCCTCTATGCAATCACGTTCAGTAACATCCGCATTCGATGTGGGGAATGTTCCCCCGCTTACGGACACCGAATGCAACGTGCATAATGATGACCATAATGATGATTGGTTTAAGGGTTGTATGATATCTGGTGTGAAAAAGTCGATTAGTTATTGCCATGGGCCGAAAATGAATGTTCCATTGTCTGCGTATATGAACCGGAATTAGATGCTGTGAAGGAGGATTATGGTGATGTGATGGAGAATTGTGCTGACTTGTGAGTGTGGTGTTATTGGAGAGGAAGAAGTTGCAAAGAAAGTGAAGTATCCATTAGATCTAATAGTCGGAATTTTTATAACGTAGAATTTTATTTTAATTTCTTGTTAAAAATTAATTGAAAAGTAAAAATATTGATAAAAATATTTGAAAAAAATTTTGTGAATTTAGCCGAAAAACAAATAGTGCCACAGTGGAGTGCCCAGGGGAGGCCACGAGGAAGCTGGGCTTGGAAGTTTTCTTTCTGCTACAGTCATGAATTAATTTTAATTTTTTTTATGGGTTGGAGTTAGACCCACAATAGACATTGGGTCATATAAATAAAAATACTTAAAGCAAAAAGTAAAAGTAAAAGCATTTGCTTGAAGTAGAAGCAACTAATAAAAGCAAATGCTTAATTTTGTACGAATAAACATTTGCTTTTATACTCAGTAGCAAAAGCTCTTTTCAGTGGAGGTTTTGCTTCATCCTAACCTACATTTTTATTGTTAATTTTTTTTCGTTTATTTGGTCATATGAATAAAGTGAAGTTTATGCTTTTACTTCATAATTTCCAAAGAGAGAGAGAGAATAGGGTTTACCGGCGTAAGCGGCAACTGCGGCCATACACGCCATTAACTGACAAAAGGAGAGAGACTCACATTAAAACTGACTAATTAACATTGACATACAAAGACAGACACCAAAACTAATAAAACAAGATAAGCACGTGTTAAGCAAGCAACATTAAATCAAACCAAATTATATATCCTACAGAGCTTAATAAAACGAATAACAGAAGAAACACTATGACAATCATCAAGAACATCGAGAGATAGAAGAGAACGATGACCAAAACAATGAAATCCAAAAATAGAAAATCGAGAGCACGCAGTAAAAATATGTGCAACTGAGAGCTGAACACCATCAGCTACACACATCGGAAGGGGATCGCGTGACATCAAAAAACCATGCGTTAATCTGCAATGGCCAATATGAAGTCGGCAAAGCGCGACCTCATCACGTCGAGACTGCACAAAAGCAGACTGCCAACACACTATCTTAGGCTTTATCTGAAAAAGTTTATTCTCAGTCTCCCTGTCCCAATGAGACTGCCAGACACCCAGCACTTGACGTCTCAACAAGGCAAGGAGATCGGCTCCAAACACAGGGGCATTGGAACGAACAGAACAAGCCGCTTTTGCAGCCATGTCTGCGGCTTCATTGCCAGGAACCCCAATGTGACTCGGGATCCACATGAAACGAACAGAAGTTCCCGCATTTTGAAGCAAAACAAGCAAACGCAAAGCAGAATCAACGCGATCGGATAAAACAGAGAGCGCTTTCAGAGCGCTCAAAGAGTCAGTATAAATAAAAACCTGTCGATGACCAGCATCCAAAACATGCTTGAGAGCAAGCTCAATTGCGACAATTTCCGCAGAAAATATCGAAGACTGGCCGTTTAGAGTTTCAGACATAGTGCGGCCACAGCACAGAGCTGCAGCCCCCACCACATCAGCCTGCTTAGAACCATCCGTGAAGATGGGAGTAAAATGTTTAAATTTTTCTCTATGACTATAAAATAACTGTAGATACTCTGCTGGCAGAGTATCAGATTTCCTAAGAACACACAGAGAGAAGTCACAGGTAGGGCTAACAAGACTCCAGGGAGCCAGCCCAAGAGGAGCCACAGCGACAGAATCAAAGGGCAGAGAAAAGTTTTCAGACAAAGTTCGAACAATAATTTCCAAAGAATCATTGAGAAAATAATTTGTAATCCATTCCACATTTTCACTATTAAACCTGTATAATTCACGGTAGTCGTTATCTCGAGTTTCAGTAAGTGATTTAAGAAATTCAGTAGTGCTTTTTGGCCTTAAAAACTGAATTAAATAGCTGGGCCAAGGCTGTAGTAACAGACTGAAGTATACTCGGAAGCTGACTTCAAATTTTTGAAGCATTTGCTAAAAATAAAAGCATTTCCTTCTCTTTTGCTTCTCATACAAAATTTAAGTAAAAAAAGTAAATCCTTTTAATTGAAGTAAAACTACTAGCATGAAGTAAATACTATTTTGCTTCAAAGACAAAGCATTTACTTAAAATTTTAATTCTTAACCCTTAGATGGGCAACCTATGACACAATTGTGTTCAGCTCTTTTCTTGAATAGGAAAATTTTTTTTGGCTTATCTTATGAAGCTGAAATTTTCTGACTTTGTTCAAATACTAATAAACTAAATATATAATAGAAATTAATATAATCGAATAGTGAAAGTTGAGTATTTTGAAATCTATTACTTGCACAGGCTTGTTGCATCGACATTCACAAAACCACATTTATTGGTTATCTTGAATCTTGAATGTCACTACCGTTCTTAATACATTCTACATGATACCACTCGTAGCATCTATCACATTGTATCATTTTGGAAGCACTGTATGTTTTCGACATGATCAAAATACAATTCTCTTTCTTACTGTTCCTAATACTTTCAACTCACGATTTTGGACAACTGTTAGGAATCTTTTTACAAACTGTTCATTAATACACCTTACTAAATGACTCCGTAGAAAATTATGATTAAATTTTACTTCTCCGTGCTAAATTAAGTTCACCAAACCAGAGATCCAGAGATTTCTGGAAATTGCTGTTTCATCAGTAAAGACGCGTGATTTAACATTTCTTGAGTTAACCACTTGTGTTCTGTATCTTCAACTTCTTATTTTCTAGCGATGGTTTTGGAAACTTTCTTTTTAATCCGATTGCAGTTTTACTGATTCCTTTTGGCCGTCCTCCTGTGGGATTTAACAATTATAGGTGGTTTGATGCATCACGGTTTCGATTAGACGACTGTTTACATTTTCTTTCTTGAAAACAGTCATAAATTTAGCAATAAATTTTTGTATGGTTGATTTGGTCTCCGATTTTACAAGGCATAGCATCAACGACCATCACTATGTACAACGGCATTCGGGCATGATTTAAACAATAGGTAGCGTCAATCAATTTGTGCTCGGGATATTGATGAAATGCTGCTTTCATACATGATGTATGAAAGCCAGTAGCAAAATTCTAGTTCATTATTCTCGCTTACACTTATTTCAATTTGCCCGGATAAGAGAGAATAAGATTTACCGGCGTAAGCTGCTATTATGGGGCCATACACGCCATTAACTGAAACTGACAAAAAGGAATCTGACTCAAAAAGACATGTTAAACGGGCGACATTAAATTAAATCAAATCAAATTATATTATATATTCTACCGAGCTTTTTTATTAGCATTAAACAAATTTTATTTTCAATAAATATCCTTGGGAATATATATCTGCACTGCAGCGAACTTTTAGGGGGCGCTTTTTGTTTGAGTGCGCAATAGATTTGGTCAGTTTGTGATGGTCTCGAATCCCGTAGTTCTATGAACTGTAACTATGGTGCACTGAGTGTACCAAAGTTACAGCAGACTGTGTGACAGTCCAAAATCGGAAACTGCTTATTATTCTGCCACTAGATGGCGCTGACAGTTTGTCCGCGCCAAATTCAAACTACAGTTATCAATTATTCTCACTTTTGGGCTTAATAAGTAACCAAGAACAGTTTGACAAGTAAATAATTCATAACAGAGTGTATATTTATTGAATTATGATAAATAATAATATTTCACATTATTATTTATACATTGGATGGAAATCACTCTCAAAAGTGATTATTATTTAGGGGAAGTGTTGTAAGGAATTCCTCACAACACTTATTCTTTTCATGTGTATCTAGGTAATTGGTCGCACCTGCGACCTACTTCCTGGTTTGTGTAGCTGACCCTTGACCCTGGTCAAGCAGAGTTCACTTGGACTCTGGCAGGAAGTTGTACCGATTGGCCCAACTCCTGGCATGTCATAGTTAAGCTTATAGTGCCCGCCTCTGATGGTTATACTGATGTTCAATTGGACACAGGCTGACCACCAAGTGAGCGACCACTATAAAAGGGCTCGCAGAGCTCTATTTGGTTCCAGATAACCCTTAAAGATATATTGATATTATGTTCAGATTTACCTAGTTGACGTGGTTTCAGAACGCTTTTAAGACTCTCGAACCGGCAGGTGCAACAACCGTAAAGACCGTAGTGAGCCATAGCATTTATGTTATGAAGGCCTATGTACCGCGAATATACAAAAGTGATGATGACATGATGTTGTGACACATCGGAGAGTGGTGATTATTGATCTGGACGTGCCAGTTATCGTGACCGCTCTATTTTGGGTTGGATAATTATCTATTAACGTGTTAGTCGCGATGCGGAGCGCCGGACTATAAGGATGAAGGCCAAGTGGGTTACTTGACCCACGCGACACCCCACTCAACTCTTGTTTACGGTATCTTGTTATGTTTTGATAAGTTATGTGTATATTTTCCCTCTGAGTTTCCTTACAATTTTCACACACTGGGTTATCACTTCCGTATCTCGCGTAGTTGGTAGTGATTTAGTCGGTATCTCGAGGTTATTATCACTTGGTAATTTCCCCGAATATCGGATCGTCACAACTTTACATAGACATGAATAAAGTGAGTTTATTTAATGTCTGGGATGAGAGTTAAGAGCAAATAGTAGTTAAGTAGAATCTATGGTTCCACCTAGAGACTATGACACAAGTATCTATCTATGGTCAAGGAATGACCAAAGAGGGCGCTAGCGCGACCTTAATGGTTATTCCCAATTAATATAATATTTGTGGTAAAGAGATAAAAACTCTATGTAAACCATAGAGTTAATTATGCTTATATTTTATCACTTGTCCCTGATTGAAATATGTAAATATTTCAATAATGGATAATTTTATATTATCCTCGATACTAGAGAATGATGTCATGATGAACATTCCATCATGACTCATCCCCTATCGTATTATCTTGTCATAATCCCCTTATCAGTGATAAAGGGATTAGACAAGTATAAAAAGCCATGCAAAACAGGAAGTAGAGCTTTTTGCGAATTTGATACTGAACTGATACTGACCTATGATTATTTGCCTTGTGCTTGTTTTTACATTGTAATAATTCAAGCCCTGGCGCCTCTGTTTTAATGAGGCGAATATGAGGTCAATGAATCAGTCATGTACCCGCTTAGATGGTTGCTGATATCAACTGACCGGTGGGCGAGAAGCCGGACATTTGGACCGGACCTTCCTTCCCGTACTGTATCTGCCAGTTTGGAGATGCAATGCAAGACCGGGGCAACAAAGGGTAAGTAATAATGTCTGTGTTGTTTTCTTACTATTGTTTCTGGCCCGAGCTTGTCATCAAAGTTTAGCGCATCGTGCAGATGCGCGCCAACACGTGGGTTACTTCCCACAGTTGGATAGGCCCAAAATTACCATGTGTATAATATGGTATGATGGACCAACTGCACCTCTTTTCTTCTATCTAGTTTTAATGACTTGATAATAACTTGAGCTGATGTGAATTCCACCTCATTCTCAAGTTATGTTTGACATATATTTGTGGCGAAATTATAGTCAACACTTGATATTCGGATCGCCCGATGTTTATCCAAAGTAGGCTTACCATAGCACGTGGATCCAATGCATAAGTATATTTATTCATGTAAATATAATAAAGTAATAGTAAACCTGAATCATATAATATATTTCAATGTAATCATCTTCTCATTAGCAGCTTTATCTTGGTACAATATGGATGGTTGTATCGTGTTAAAGTTGTCGAGTAGGGATCGATATATTAGGCTTATATCGATGCCGATCTCACCCCGCCACAAGTTGGCCAAAACGATGTATAAATTATTCAGGAAGTATAAAATCAGAGAATTTATCCATTCCATCCAAAGTTGCAGCGCAAAAACGCAACAATAACCCGTTTCTTTTTTTAAAAGGCAAACCTACACTGTGGCGCTTTTTATAAATTTCAGCGAAACTGCCTTTTGCGACATCTGACGAGGAAATATGGAACGCGGATAACCGTACTACATAAGGAAGTCGTGTTGCGAGTAGCTGCTGATGCGAGGCTTGTGCGATATCAATAATGGCCAGTATTAAACTTTCTAATAAATCTCAGTCGCGATCAAGAAAAACGGCTGGCGTTGCCAGTTCTACGGCACCGGCGGGTACTATAGGTACTGGCGGCAACGATGATGATTTGAGTGCGTTTTTACTTGAACCTCAAAGAAAATCAATGCTCGATTATGTGGATGAGAAAAGGGAAAAAGATGGTTCGAGGGTAAACGTTTACATGTTCCAGTATGATAACTGAACTAGAAAATAAATCGGCTTAACATTTTTCGTATTTTTTTTTTTTTTTTTTTTTTTTTTATTTTTTTTTAATTAGAAAAATATATTTCATCGTTTGATTTACACTGGACGACATCGTTTGAAGGATAAGCACGAACAGTTTGCAAGTTTGTATTTGATTTGCGCCAAAATTCGAATCTTAAAATTTTTAAACTATAATTATGAGTTACTTCACAATTATTTAAATGAAACTTGAGTTTAATAAGATCAAATTTTTTTTTTGTTGATAAATTTGATAAACAGAATTTTTAGACATTATATTGACAGTATTTGTCAAAATTTCAATATTGACAATTTTTTTTTTTAATAATTCATAACTCATAACTATCAAGAAATAAAATTTTTCAATTTTAAATCTTTTTAATTTATTTTTTTTTCTACACAGAATATATTGAAAAAATTGTAAAAACATCAACAATCGGAGTCACAGTTCACATTGTAGGCATACTATTGGTTTACAACGATCACTTTGTACACGTAGTTGAAGTACGTAAAAATTCCCATTTAAAGAAAACTTAATTTCGATTTTTTTCTTTTTTTATTATTATCCAGTGTCTATATGAAAATTTACTCGACCTCATTAAAATCTGCTGTGAAGACTACAACAATGAAATTATTGAAGATGCAGTGGTCGTTCTAATTACTCACGACATATCCTTTCATATCTCTTTACTGAGTTTAGTATAGGACTACAGGTAGTCATTTTGAGCTTCACAAAACTCTTAATAGTTCTCAATTGCAAAGGAGCGTTTAAAGGACTACCAAATGACATGAAAAAATATTTGGCGGAAATTTCCTAAAATTGCAATTGATCAATAAGTTTAAGTGCTATTAAGAATGTTATCAAATCAGTTCAAAATTGAATGGTTTTTAAACTTTTGAATTCTACTTGTACTTAATTAATATCACGTGCAACATCGATTTTTCAAACGCTGGGAATGGGTGTCAGTTAGAATTCATAGAAACGATGAACTGGACATGACTAAACCGAATGAAATCATTAAGGAATTTCTAGAGAGAATTCATAATCTGATGATTTACATTTCAACGCATACTTTGGTAAATCATAAACAAAATAAAAATTATATTTTTGTTTTAAAATGAATTTATAACCAAGGAGGAAATGCAAAATGCCGTTGAAGCATTGGTTGAATCAGTTCGTGAATTATTTCCTAGTGCAGGTAAAACCCAAAATTTAAATTTAAATTGGAATTTCACCATTATTTGATTTCAGTCGTCGTTGGTTGTTTCATGAAACTTCGTCTAATGACCGCCACTCAATTTGTAAAAACCTTTCGAGTGCCCAGTGATCTGGTATTGGATGAGGGTAAATTTACAACGCTAGAATAAAATAAAAAATCAAATTATTAACAAAAATAATATTTCTACAGAAGTTGTTTGGCCAATGATGACAAATCCCTATCCTTTGGAAATGAACAAAGCTTAAATTATTTTGTGCACATAAATATTTAAATTGACTGACAGTTGACATTTTATATTAAAAGAACCCTTAAGTGATATTAGGAAATAATCTATTGCAAAATTTTTAATCGATATTTTGTCGATTTGCTCAATAAAATTTCGTCTGATACAATCACTATCATTTGCTTATTTCGATGTAGCGAATGATTGATAGATAGATAGATAGATAGATAGATAGAATTGAGTTTATAGACGCAAGCGACAACTATAAGGTCATACACGTCTTTTAATCTGACATACTTAAACTGACATACTAAATCTGACCAATATATAAGTCTGACACAGACAAACACATTTGACCATTGATAAACACTTCATTCGTACATTCCATTGCAGAATGAAATGCAGTCTTACGACCACTATAAAAGGGCTCGCAGAGCTCTATTTGGTTCCAGATTACTCTTAAAGATATATTGATATTATGTTCAGATTTACCTAGTTGACGTGGTTTCAGAACGCTTTTAAGACTCTCGAACCGGCAGGTGCAACAACCGTAAAGACCGTAGTGAGCCATAGCATTTATGTTATGAAGGCCTATGTACCGCGAATATACAAAAGTGATGATGACATGATGTTGTGACACATCGGAGAGTGGTGATTATTGATCTGGACGTGCCAGTTATCGTGACCACTCTATTTTGGGTTGGATAATTATCTATTAACGTGTTAGTCGCGATGCGGAGCGCCAGACTATACGGATGAAGGCCAAGTGGGTCACTTGACTCGCGCGACACCCCACTCAACTCTCGTTTACGGTATTTATGTTATCGTATTGCCTTGTTAGCGACACTCTAGTCAAATGGCCAGAGTATCGAACGTCATCTGTCTGGGACATATTGTCACTCGGCAATGTCAGCCCAAACCTTGTGACGAATTCAGTTCTAAGTCAACTGTTAGTCGGATCGATCTTCCATCCTAATCCTGTTAGAACCACTCCAGACAAACCAGGAATGACAGATAGAGTTCCAGACCTAGACATAACCCAGATTCACCCTCATGTATTTATATTATTATGTTCTGTTCGATAGCATACTATTCCTGGCTTTAGATTTGTATAAGTAATTGTTAGTCAGTGCTCTGTTAATAAATAGCTTATCACACATAACTTATCACACAGCTTATCACACATAACTTATCAAAATATAACAATGTTATATTTTGATAAGTTATGTGTATATTTTCCCTCTGAGTTTCCGTACAATTCCCACACACCAAGTTATCACTTCCAAATCTCGCGTAGTAGTTAGTGATTTAGTCGGTATTTCGAGGTTATTATCACTTGGTAATTTCCCCCGAATATCAGATCGTCACAATTCTACTATCAACCATTAAGTTCAGTATCTGTACACGGTCAAGAAATTGCCAAAGAGGGCACTAGTGCAGCCTCAATGACCATTTCTATATATGTAATGTCTTTAATATGGGAGATAGATAGATAGAATTTAGTTTATAGACGCAAGCGACGACTTAGGCCATACACGTCGTTTAATCTGACATACTTAAACTGACATACTAATTCTGACCAATATATAAATCTGACACAGACAAACACATTTGACCAATGATAACCACTACATTCGTACATTCCATGCAGCATTACATTATCAAAAAATTGGTCAAAAACACAAAGACAAAAGCCACAGAAGGGAAAGAGGAGCAAAAAAAGAGGGCGTTTACACACAAAATCTAGCCGAGATAAGGCCCGCACTACACATGGGAAAATTGCAGTAAGACAGATAAAAAAACGGGAGACCTGATTCTCAAATCATGACAATATTTAATAATAACATTAAACGATAACAATAAATATACCGGGAACATATATACATAATAACAATTAATACTAACATTAGGGGCTGATTACTGAACATGATAATGAATATAAATGACGAGAGTTCTAGCTTCCGTTCCTGGTATCCTAAGTGGTTCTAAAGGAGAGGGAATCCATCAATCCGTCTAACGGTTGACTTTCTTAGCCGTCACAAGGTTTGAGCTGACCGAGTCAGATGACTTGGCTCCCAGACAGACAACAACCGAGGATACGGTGATTTCACCGTATCACTCGATAATGAGACATAACGATACTAAAAATACCAGAGAATGAGCGTAGCTGAGTGTTACTTGGCGATAAGCATCGCCTAAGCCAAAGATCGACGTTCCGCATCGTAACATGCGTTCAGGAATCATTATTACAACCGAGTATAGAATGGTCAATAACTGTCTGTCCCACTAAGACCACTCACCGATGTGTCATTATATGCGCTTAGGTTGAAATGTATATTCGCGGTACATATGCTTCTGTGACATAAATGCCACGACTACTACAGTCTTTACGGTTTTGCACCAGCCGGCTCATAGCAACAAAGCTTTTTGTACCACATAAATGCAAGTAACTGTTAGCAACATAAAAATATATCTTTAAGTGAACTTTAGGGGCACTGGAGCTGAGCTCTGCAAGCTCTTATATAGTGGACACTCCGTAGGAGGTCGAACTGGGGTCCAATGGGACATCAGTATGGTCTGCAGAGCATAGATAGATAGAATTGAGTTTATAGACGTAAGCGACGACTGAGGTCATACATGTCTTTTAATCTGACCAATAGAAATCTGACATAAACAAACACATTTGACCATTGATAAACACTACATTCATACATCCCATTGCAGAATAGAATGCAGCATTACATTATCAAAAAAATGGTCAAAAACAGAGACAAAAGCCACAGAAGAGAAAGCGGAGCAAAAAAAGGAGATATAGATAACCAGAGGACCCATTAGCACCACTGCAGCGGAAAAACAAAGTGCTGCAATGGAGTACCCAGGGGAGGCCACAAGGAGGCTGGGCTTGGAAGTTTTCTCCCCCAAGAGCAAACAGAAGAAAAGACAGATAGATAGATAGAATTGAGTTTATAGACGCAAGCGGCGACTCAGGCCATACACGTCTTTTAATCTGACATACTGAAACTGACATACTAAAACTGACTTACTGAAACTGACATACTAAAACTGACTTACTCAACTGACATACTAAATCTGACCAATATAAATCTGACATAGACAAACACATTTGACCATTAAAAAAACTACATTCCTACATTCCATTGCAGAATGGAATGCAGCATTACATTATCAAAAAAATGGTCAAAAACAGAGACAAAAGCCACAGAAGAGAAAGCGGAGCAAAAAAAGAGATAGATAGATAGATAGAATTGAGTTTATAGACGTAAGCGACGACTGAGGTCATACACGTCTTTTAATCTGACCAATAAAAATCTGACATAAACAAACACATTTGACCATTAATAAACACTGCATTCGTACATTACATTGCAGAATGGAATGCAGCATTACATTATCAAAGAATTGGTCAAAAACAAAGACAAAAACCACAGAAGGGAAAGAAGAGCAAAAATAGAAGGAAAGATAGATAACCAGACGACCCATTAGCGCCACTACAGCGGAAAAACAAAGTGCCACAGTGGAGTACCCAGGAAAGGCCACGAAGAGGCTGGGCTTGGAAGTTTTCTCCCCCGCAAAAAAAGAGAAAATAGATAACCAGAGGACCCATTAGCACCACTGCAGCGGAAAAACAAAGTGCTGCAATGGAGTACCCAGGGGAGGCCACAAGGAGGTTGGGCTTGGAAGTTTTCTCCCCCAATACATATCGATATAGAACACTTAATTTATTCAAAATGGCCGCCATTCGAGACTCACCCCTAACCTACTTTTGACTAGTTGGCCTTGACTACCAACATCATACACTTGTTTTCTCATCCTCCCTACAATTCTAGGTCAACTTATATTTTTTAATACTGATCTGTAACAATTTTTTAATTGTTACAATAATTAAATAAAAATATCATTTTTAAAAAACATAACTTCTATTAACACTGATTTCATAAATGCTCTCAAGATAGATAGATAGATAGAATTGAGTTTATAGACGCAAGCGGCGACTTAGGCCATACACGTCTTTTAATGTGACATACTGAATCTGACATACTAAATCTAACCAAGTGATTATAAGAGTAATTCCACACCAACATAGGTTATGGGCCTCATCTAGTTGCCCATTCAACTCTGCAAGAAAATTTGTTACATGTGAAGTAAGCATGGTGATGATGATGCAATTTTCAAGTAAAGAGCAGTACATTCCAAGGATTTAAGCCTACAAGATGGCGGATAGATAGATGGATAGAATTGAGTTTATAGACGCAAGCGGCGACTTAGGCCATACACGTCTTTTAATTTGACA
This sequence comes from Strigamia maritima, assembly GCA_000239455.1. Lineage (NCBI taxonomy): Eukaryota > Metazoa > Arthropoda > Chilopoda > Geophilomorpha > Linotaeniidae > Strigamia > Strigamia maritima. The sequence continues at coordinate 85,033 of JH432108.1, forward strand.
TACTTAAACTGATGTGACGGGGTGACTTGGGTATCGATATATCGGCGATATATCGATCGAAAGTCGGCAACTTTACACGATACTACCGTCTAAAAACCATAGTACCAAGATAAAGTCGCAATGAGTTAGACTAAATTGCATTAACACTTAAAATCAGATTTAACTTACTTTTATTGTATGCATGAATAAATATCTAACAACTTGTGCATTTATTCCGTTGGAGAAATAGTCCTCAGCAATCCAAATATCGGCATTGTCTTTATTTTGTCGTCACAAATAAACAATCAACATTTTAACAATAGATAGATCTACATTGTAGATCAATCCATTGTCGTCACCGAGACATTAAATCTCGGCCCAAGAAAAGAGGTGCAAGATAGATCGATAGAATTGAGTTTATAGACGCAAGCGACGACTGAGGTCATACACGTCTTTTAATC
>JH432108.1:89214-107383 GCA_000239455.1 Strigamia maritima
TGGCGCGATTCTGCTTCTGGAGCGCTTCTGTCGAGTCTAGCTTTGCTCACAAAATCGCGCCTAAAATCGCGCCATGTGACAACAATTTTGACATTTGAACAGGTCCCACCCACAATTGCAAATGGCGCTGATTTTTTTCCTCCACTTGAATTTTTAATCTTGATTAATCAATGCCATCCACATCCAGAAAAGCCAAAAAATAATAAATTCAGCAATATTTGATGCTAAACATTTCACACTAATGTATATTTTATGAAATGTCAACTGATTTTTCAAAAATTTTTGAAAGCCAGAAGTGGCTCTTTGAGCTCTAATGAAAATGCTCAAGCCAGAGCTTGATTTTTTTTGTGGCGCGATTGTTGGCGCGATTTTTTTTGTGGCGCGAGAAATTCTCTCGCAAATAAAAATGCACCTTAACTCACATTGACTAACATTGTTGTCATCAACTCGAGACAGCCTACTGTCTGGCTGCTTAGCGACCGCTGCAACATATTAGAGGATTGTGACGAGCGCTACACATGTGACCAAGGTTGTGGCTCAACCGGAAAATCAAGATACCCAACAAATTGCTGGAAAATTCTCATCAGTTAATGTCTTATGCTCTGTTCATACTTAAACCACTTTTGTACAAAACCCACCCACTTTCAGAAAGTCTTGCGTTCACACTTGATCGGGTTTTGTACAACTCGGATCAAATTGGCCAACTTTTCTACAACTTAAGTTCAAGAAATCTTTTCTATAACCTGACGTCATACCTCTAAAACACGCCCCCTAACCAATCACGTGAGTGACCAGTAGCCAGATTTCATTCAAATAAAATGGTGGCTAAGTGGAGCACATAGGCCGAAGGTGAAATAAAATCACTTCTTGATATTTGGCAATAAAATACAATGTGATTTAACTTCAACGAAGCGAAATTGCATTGTTTACGAAACAATTGCCAACCGATTAGCCGCCTTGGGCTATAATAGGACTTTCGGGCAAGTTAAATGACTTCTACAAAACTTCTTCACAAATGTGAACTGAAAGAAGATGATAAATTGAAAGTTGTAGAAATTAAACTTTTAGAAAGTAAGAACTTCTACAAAAGTGGTTCAAGTGTGAACTAAGCATTAATCAAAGCCATACAATGTTGTATAGTTAATACAAATATTGTAACTGATTGTTACTGATTAAATTCTAAAATATCGAGCAAACAAAGCAACTGGCGGCGGCTCTTATTGTGGTTATTCAATGTTGACTCAAACCGTGTAAAGTCAGCTTCGATTCATTATCCATGTACACTTTCAGAGGATTCTGCATAAATCGCTTGCAAACCGGTGGAATGTCTTTACTCAAAGTAGCACTGAACATCATCACTTGTTTCCCGTGACGTGGAGTTCTGAGAAATATTTGTTGCGGGCAGTTCATCTGGAAGAATAACTGCCGCGGCCGTAATTCGAGTGCGGCGTTTATTTCGAATTACAGCCGAGGGGCATGGCTGTAATTTGAGGGCAGCCCTTAATCGACAAAATACGGTATACTTAACATAATTTTAGCTGTAAATATTAATTTATACCTTTCCTGATACTGTAGTAGCTGCGAATGAGCTTTAAGTAACTAAAAAAAAAAAAAAAAAAATAGTATAAAAATAATTTGACAAAAAATACATATTCCAGTATGGTTGTGAATACAATTTTCATTTGTAAAACATAATTATACATTAACAACTATACTGGAATTAGTTTATATCTGTGCTCCTGTACTTCCACACTGTGTATGTTGGTAATGGCATCAGTGAGATTGTGTGCTTCATCGATGATGATGATTACGCGGTTTTTCAATCTGACTCCACTTGCCTCTCTCGTCATAAATAAGGTACCAATATTTCTCTATGGACTAAATCAACTGAATTAGTCTTGAGAAACTGACATCCTTGCATCACCTTTTTCTTCGTAATCATTCAGTCACAAACAGTAGCTACAAATACATCATTTTAAATTTTCAAAAATGAAATAAGACGAAGTAAACATAGGTACTTTTTCTTCCTTTCGAATTCTTCTGTAAATTCAAACACTGATCATTGAATTTTGCATCACGGATTTTTTGAGCATTTTTTCCATCTTTTAATTGCTTTATTCGGTTTTCACGTTTTTTGTACTTTTCGTATTTATCCTAAAAAAATTAAACGTTGATGTTATGGTTTTCAAAGATTGGATTTCAGTACTTTTATTTCTTTTTTGCTGTTTTCGGCATCTTTTTGCTTGGAAAATTGGTCGAACCAATGAAAGTTTGGATTTGTGTTGTTGGTTTGAGTTTTTCCTTTTCCGGGGGAGAAAACTTCCAAGCCCAGCCTCCTCATGGCCTCCCCTGGGCACTCCACTGTGGCACTTTGTTTTTCCGCTGCAGTGGTGCTAATTGGTCATCTGGTTATCTATCTCCTTTTTTTGCTCTGCTTTTTCTTCTGTGGCTTTTGTCTTTGTTTTTGATCATTTTTTTGATAATGTAATACTGCATTCCATTCTGCAATGGAATGTACGAATGTAGTGTTTATCAATGGTCAAATGTGTTTGTCTGTGTCAGCTTTATATATTGGTCAGATTTGGTATGTCAGTATAAGTATGTCAGATTAAAAGATGTGTATGGCCTAAGTCGCCGCTTGCGTCTATAAACTCAATTCTATCTATCTATTTTCCTTTTCCAGTTGTACTTCCTTTTCCAGTTGTATTTCCTTCTCGTTCCCTGGCGATTGCATTCTGCGATTTGAATGTTTCAACTAAGGCTCCTTTAAGAACTCCAAATTGGTTCGAATTGCTTGTGTCGATCTACACCCAGAATGCGGCCATAACTCTGAAAGTGGATGTTGGCTATTGTGTTTGTTTGTTTGTGTGTTTGTTGAACCTAGATAGGAAATACAATTCTGGCGCCATTTGTACATGACATCATCGCCAAACAGTAACAGCGATTGCGAAAGGCGCACACTTTTTTGCCACAAACACGCTAACGGCGGCGTCGATTGGCCGTTTTCCTCGCCAACAGCCAATCACAAATCGCGGAGGGACAGTTCGCTATTACTATATGTGGATACCACAATATATACTTTCAATACAATGCGTAGGCCATTAACCAATGAGAGTTTCGTGTACGAATTGTTAAATAGAGTTTAGGCTGATGAGGCTGATGCTGCTGTGTGAGCCTTGAGCCGTCTGGGCAAGTGAGCCTCCTCGTCCGCTACAAAATTAATGTGAGCCTCCTTGTCAGTTATTTTCAACTTGTATTTTACTTTTGCCACCATAGGGATAGGTGTAGTGCTGTTCTGCATCGTGAATTTGCTTCGTAGCGGCGCTCATTTAGGCATAGTGCGTTTTCTCATTTGAGACTATTTCGGCATAGTTCGTCTACTTTTTAGCGCTCAATTTTCTTTTAGTTCGTTAAATGATCAGGAACGGTTTTGATTCGGTTCCATAATGATGAATGTATGAATATTAGCAGTGATGATTAAGTGTGGGAAGTCTCTTCATGCCTCATTCTCGAATACAAGCACCTTAATGGATGGCTACAATTATTCAATAAAATTGTCAGGGTATTCGCTATAAAATGAACAAGTTTTGTGATCTTCTTTCGTCTATTCAGCCTATTTGTATCTGTTTACAAGAGACTATGCTCCCTGTTTCCACTTTATCATCTTTGTTCAGGGGCTATTCTTTTTTCTGTTGGTATCCGAATGGAGAGAGAGAGATAGATAGATAGAATTGAGTTTATAGAAGCAAGCGGCGACTTAGGCCATACACGTCTTTTAATCTGACATACTGAAGCTGACATACTAAATCTGACCAATATAAATCTGACATAGACAAACACATTTGACCATTGAAAAACACTACATTCCTACATTCCATTGCAGAATGGAATGCAGTATTACATTATCAAAAAAATGGTCAAAAACAGAGACAAAAGCCACAGAAGAGAAAGCGGAGCAAAAATAAAAGGTAAGATAGATAACCAGAGGACCCATTAGCACCACTGCAGCGGAAAAACAAAGTGCCACAGTGGAGTGCCCAGGGGAGGCCACGAGGAGGCTGGGCTTGGAAGTTTTCTCCCCTGAACGCCAACGAGATAGATAGAATTAAGTTTATAGACGCAAGCGGCGACTTAGGCCATACACGTCTTTTAATCTGACACACTTAAACTGACATACTAAATCTGACACAGATAAACACATTTGACCAATGATAACCACTACATTCGCCCATTCCATTGCAGAATGGAATGCAGTCTTACATTATCAAAGAATTGATCAAAAACACAAAGACAAAAGGCATAGAAGGGAAAGAAGAGCAAATAGAAGGAAAGATAGATAACCAGAGGACCCATTAGCACCACTGCAGCGGAAAAACAAAGTGCTGCAATGGAGTGCCCAGGGGAGGCCACAAGGAGGCTGGGCTTGGAAGTTTTCTCCCCCGAACGCCAACGAGACAGATAAAATTATTTAAAGACGGAAAACAAATAAAATAAGATTTTTTTGTGGTTCAGGAACAACGACGATAAAGTAGATAGTTTGATGCTGTTCAAAAAATAATATAAAAAATGATTAAAACTCGCGATGCACGGAATGGTATAAAAAGGCGGCTGTATGAAGAGAGAGAGAGAGAATTAGGTTTATAGACGTAAGCGGCGACTCAGGCGCGGCTGTATGAAATTCGAACGGAACAAACATTACAGTTTCAACAAAATCAAACGTTGAAATTATTAGCAATTACATGCAAATGAATATTTCGAATGTCAGGATAATGGATATACTCGTAATATGACCGGGTGGTTGAGGATTATTATTCAGGATTATTCGGATAAAATGTTGAGAAGACCATGGAAAAGACGACATGAGCAGCGAGCAACTTGCACAGACCTTGGACGAATATTCGTCCAAGCACAGACAAGTGGAAGTCGTCCGAAATGCATGCTGGGACAAACTAATTGCAGCGTCCTCATGTATCAAAAAGTGCAAACCGTAAACTTAATTTTTTCTGTTGTAGTTTTTCGAGAAAATTGTATCGAAGAAAACACAAAACCATTATTTTATATTTTTCAAAACATTATATCCTACACTATAAGCGTCTTTAATCCCTAAGAGTGGGTTGTGCGAGTATGAAATAGCCTACTCCTACATGATATGCGGCTCAATAAAGACAAAACTCAGATCCTTCTGATTGATAAGAAAACTGCCGACCATCAGTCTACTAAAATTTTGGGTGTCTTATTTGATAGCCATTTTTCGTTTTCACCCCACATTTTGTTTATTACCTCCAAAACTAACAAACTTATTTACCTGTTTAAATGTTTCCGTAAGATCCTCACTGCTAAAGAAATAGTCCAAGTTATCAAATCAAAACTTTATCCAGTTATTACGTTTGGATCTCCTATCTGGTTTCCCTCGACTGCCCTACGTCTTACACCTTTACGCACTGCTTTTAATCGAGTCTTGGACGAATACCTACCTACCTACGTATTCGTCCAAGATCGAGTGATACGAGTTGCTTTTCGCCTTCAACAGCAAGCCTCTATCACAAAAGCCTGCACACTATCAGTTGTAATACCACAAGCGCTAGAGTGATTGTCGAAATAAGCTTGTAACAATGAATTTTTTTACTCGGTAGAAATCACAAGGATAGAAATCACGAGTGTGATTTATTCAGGTCGCAATTTTTAGATGCACGAGTGGTTTTACCAATGAGTAAAAAAAATGAATGGTTGCAAGCTGTTTCGACAATCACTAGCGCGAGTGGTATTCGGGAAGAGAATCTAACGAGAAAAACTACAACAACATCAAATCTATATCTATATTTCTCCAAGAACTTCACGAGATTTCGCGAGATTCTACCGAATTTAATGGGATTCTACAAGATTTCGCGAGATTCTACCGGATTTAATGGGATTCTACAAGATTTCGCGAGATTTCACGAAATTCCACAAAATTCATGGGATTTTAACAATACTTGACCGAATGTAAATCCTGTAGAATCCCGCGAAATCTCGCGGAATCTCGTGAAATCCCGTAAAATATCGCACCATCGCCATTTTGGGATCGGGATGAAGTGGCTCGCTCTGCCGGTTAATTGTTTCAGAAGTTGATAAAACAAATTTATTTTCGGATATTTTGCATGGTGCTCAATAATCAAAACAATAGGCGCGCCGACCAATGAGATTCGACCAAAAATTCAAATTCAACGAATCCGCGCGTACGCTCTCGTCGATAGTTTTCACGAGTTAGATTCTCAGGATTACTTATTCTGGATAATTTACTTAAGTTTGGAGATCTCAATGGTATTGCTGATACTCTCCGTGACTCTTCTAACCCCTGTCACTTCATTACTCATTACTTTCGCTCCCAACTTAATGTTAGGTGGACTCGTCGTTTCACTCTTGAACTAACCTTCAACTTTTCTTTCTAAATCCTTCCCCTATCGCGTTTGTCCCATGTGGAACGACCTTCCGTATGAAGTTCGCTCTGTCATTTTTAATTGCTCTAATGCTGCATGTAAAAACCACTGTAAACACTTGTCACGGCTCATATACAAGCACCTGTTAAACATACAATAGTCTTCCTGTCTCTTCTTTCCAATCTAACTTCTCTTTCTTGAGCACAATAAAACTATAATAATAATAATAATAATAAATTCACAGTTCCCACACAAACAATTTATATATTTCCATATATTATATTAATACGTAGATGTTTCCCATATTATACAAAGTATTACTAATTACTTCTGATATTATTTTCTTCTCCGAATAACCAAATTAAATGATCTAAACTCTATCTAACAATTCGTGCACGAAACTCCCATTGGTTAATGGCCTATGCATTGTACCGAAAATATATATTGTGGAATCTTATTTTAATCTTCTAGTTGAGCTGAGTCAAAAATTCATTGCTTTATAGTCGAAAAATGTGCGTGCCATTGTTAACGAACAAAAACGCTCGTAAAATATTTGAAAAAAATTATTTACATTTGAGGTTTTGCACATTTTTTGGCTACGTAACAATGATTTTTCGACTCGGCTCGGCTTTACCAGAGAATTAAAATAAGATACCACAATCCAAAGATGAGAGAGAGAGAGAATTAGGTTTATAGACGACAATCTATGTTTATAGACAATGCAAAGGTGAAATGAAGACAAATTGTTGTATAGATCTTGAATTAATCTCACTGACTTTTTCAGTTTCATTACTTTCCTTGTACAATTCTTTCGCACTTGTAGTTTATAACTGCGTGTTTAATTTAAATTAGAAACGCTCAGTGTATATATATATAGTGCTGTACTGCGTTGTGAATTTACTTCGTAGCAGCGTTCATTTAGACATATAGTGCGTTTTCTCATTTGAGATTATTTCGGCATAGTTCGTCTACTTTTTAGCGCTCAATTTTCCTTTAGTTCATTGATAAACACTACATACGACCATTCAATTGCAGAATACTCAGCAGAATTAGCAAAGAATTGGTCAAAAACCTAAATACAAAAGCCACAGAAGGACGAAGCCCAAAAGCCTTAAGTAGCCTTGTTAACATTATTTATTTGTTGTTTATAGATGCAAGATCGAGTATAGATAGATAGAATTGAGTTTATAGACGCAAGCGACGACCGAGGTCATACACGCCTTTTAATCTGACCAATATAAATCTGACATAAACAAACACATTTGACCATTGATAAACACTACATTCCTACATTCCATTGCAGAGAGAGAGAGAGAATTACATTATCAAAAAAATTGATCAAAAACAGAGACAAAAGCCACAGAAGAGAAAGCGGAGCAAAAAAAAAGAAGATAGATAACCAGAGGACCCATTAGCACCACTGCAGCAGAAAAACAAAGGGCCACAGTGGAGTGCCCAGGAGAGGCCACGAGGAGGCTGAGCTTGGAAGTTTTCTCCCCCGCAAGATCGAGTAAGCGTCTTTAATCTGACATATCAATGAGTATTTCGAAGCAAAAATGCCTGCTTCATTTGACTACGAGAAAGTTTCTAATGTTGTTTACTATTATTAAATCTGACCAATAGAAATTTGAGAAAAACACACACATTTGACCATTGATAAACACTACACTCCCACATTCACTGCATTCCATTGAAGAATGGAATGCAGTCTTACATTATCAAAAAATTAGTCAAAAGTCACAGAAGAGAGAGAGAGAGAATTGAGTTTATAGACGCAAGCAGCAACTTAGGCCATACACGTGTTTAATCTGACATACTGAAACTGACATACTACAATATAAATCTCACAGACAAACACATTTGACCATTGATAAACACTACATTCATACATTCCATTGCAGAATAGAATATCTTACATTATCAAAAAATTGGTCAAAAACAAAATGGAAAGGAGCAAAAAAAGATAATACAGATAACCAGAGAACCAATTACCACCACTGCAGATAGATAGATAGATAGAATTGAGTTTATAGACGCAAGCAGCGACTTAGGCCATACACGTCTTTTAATCTGACATACTGAACTGACATACTAAATCTGACCAATATAAATCTGACAGACAAACACATTTGACCATTAATAAACACTACATTCATACATTCCATTGCAGAATGGAATGTAGTCTTACATTATCAGAAAATTGGTCAAAAACACAAAGACAAAAGCCACAGAAGGGAAAGAGGAGCAAAAAAGAAGGAAAGATAGATAACCAGAAGACCATTAGCACCACTGCAGCGGAAAAACAAAGTGCCACAGTGGAGTGCCCAGGGGAGGCCACGAGGAGGCTGGGCTTGGAAGTTTTCTTCCCCACCACCACTGCAGAAGAAGAAACAAAGTGCTGCAGTGTAGTCCCCAGGGGAGGCGACAAGAAGGCTGAGCTTAAGGTGCATTTTCATTTGGGAGAGAATTTCTACGCGACCACAAAAAAAAAAAAATCGCACCAACAATCGCACCGCTCTAAAAATCAAGCTCTAGCTTGAGCATTTTCATTAGAGCTAAAAGAGCCACTTCTCGCTTTCAAAAATTTTGTAAAAATCAGTTGACATTTCATGAAATATACATTAGTGTGAAATGTTTAGCATCAAATATTGCTGAATTTATTATTTTTTGGCTTTTCTGGATGTGGATGGCATTGATTAATCAAGATTAAAAATTCAAGTGGAGGAAAAAAAATCAGCGCCATTTGCAATTGTGGGTGGAGCCTGTTCAAATGCCAAAACTGTTGGTTCAGATTGACACATGGCGCGATTTTGTGACAGAAGCTCGCGAGAAACAGTATCCCGCGAGCGATTTGCTCGCACGCCTTTGCAAGTCTAGCTTGCATGAAAATGGATAAGCGTGCGATTTTTGTCGCGCGATTATTGAAAATTAGGCAATTAGGCGCGAGAAATGCCATAAAATCGGCCATTTCTCGCGCCTAATTTTCAATAATCGCGCGACAAAATGACATTTCTCGCAAATGAAAATGCACCTTTAGAAGTTTTCTTCCCCATGCTTGATAGTGCTGATAGATCCAAGCGACGACTTAGGCCATACACGTATTTTATCTGACTTGGAAAAGAGAACACATTAAAAAAAGAACAAAAGTGGAATAAATGTGAAACCATTTCAAGTACATCATTAAAATCATTTAAACTTTTTTTTAAAATTAGTTTAAGATTAAAAGTCATTTATGGGTTTTTCTAAACTGCCCAAAACGGAAAACAAATTTGGTATATATACCTAATTTCTTTGTCGCAGTTGGTAAATGCTACACTCATTAATTGGAATGCAGTCTTGCAATACACAACACTGTTTTAGACAAATGCTACACTCATACATTGGAATGCAGTCTTATAATACCAGCAAAAAAAAAATATTTCTTAAAATATTCATACATGGCGGCCAAAAAAAAGAGAAATAAATTCAATAAAGAAACCAGAGCTCTCATTTAGTTCACTAAATCCAAGTGATCCAGGAGCAACCACGAGGAGGTTGAGAGTTGGATTTGCTTTTGCTGCTCCCACAATACAAGAATTCACGATCAAAAATAAAGTTACGCTTCTAGGCCTAAATAGATCAACGTGGTACAAAGTGGCGACATGCAAAAAACATAAAAAAAGAGAAAAAAATGAAATTATAGCATTAATACTCATGGGAATTGTTCGTAAAAACACTCAAATTTTTGCTGAAGTCGTTAGAATTAAGGATTGATCAGTAATACCATGGGATGCTTCGAGATTGAAAAATCATGATCAGCCGACGTCGAACAGCAATGAAGGACGGACTCGACGAAGGATGAACCGGAACCGGAACCGGAATGCATGCTGGGAAAATAATATCATTGTAGCGCTAGCTCGTGATGGTCAATAGCATTACTTTTTACTACATTTTTGTATCTCAGTCCGAGTAACGAGTAGTATCCAACTTGTGTAAATATTTGATGTTTTACAACTGTACGTGCAGTAAATAGTACTTGTGACGTCGTTTACCATCATAATAAAATAATCAAAACAAACGATGATTTTCGATTTGTCCTAGATTTCGATTGCGGTTTGATTGATCACCGGTTTGTCCGGACTTCAAAAAGAATTGCCGAATCGTTTTCAATTCATTGTTCGATCTTTCGTTCGGCTCAATGGACGAAGACGAAGAATTACAATTCCACGGCCATCTCTCTCATGGGTAGCGCTAAAAAGTGAAGAGCACGAGAGAGACGAACAAGTTTTTTTGAGTGTCGATATCGCTGTCCGCTGATCCGATTTCGTGTGATGAAATTAGATTTAAAAATTTAAAATCTAGTTGACTACTCAGTAACACGAAATAGTGTCAGCTTCGTACGAAAAAAGTAACAAAGCTACAAAAAAAAAAACAATAAAGAATACAAAAAGCAGTTTTTCCCCAATTTAATAAAACAAAATTAAAATAAAATAAATATACAAATACAAAACACAGTACTACACTATCATATTACCACAGATTACCGTATATACAAAATCTCACAAGATTCCTATCAACTTCTTATCTCTGATGATTTCAAATACCAAATGATGTTGTGTGCATCACACAATTTCTTACGTACAATGATAAGCAGCTGTAAGCAAAAACAAACTTACGGTATGCGCATACAGACAATTTCCAAGTAGTAGCCAGAAAGATATAAAATTGCCGATAATTGCTAATGAAAAATTAAAATATGCTAACAATGTTTGACGGCACCAGAGTCTCTGTTGGACTCTCCGCTATCAATTGTAATTGTTGATTCTGGAATAAAATATGTTGTTGATACAATTCAAGATGCACAGAAACAACAGAACAAGGCTAAACAATATGCAATTGGTCTTGTAAGCACAGATTATACGTTAAGAAATAAAGAAATATACACCAAAACAATTCGAAAAATTCCAGCAGAAAGATGATGATGTGATATCAAAGATATAAAACCACTGGGACTCGATGCGTTGATTCCTGCAAGACGTTACAGGTTACAATCAAATTTTTTTCGTTTATTTATTGATTCGGTTATTTTTTTATTTTTCTTTACAATAAATAATAATTTTTCATTTACAATAAAATGAAAATATGTTATTTCCACATAAGACGCTGGCCTGACCACTGGCGCGATGGGACTATTTGCCCAATTTATAAGGCAGGGGATGAGAAGCTTCCTAGCAACTACCGTGGGATCACATTATTGAATGGGATGAATAAGATCGTTACGGCAATGATGGCTCGAAGAATCTCGGATTGGCTGGAGAAGAATGATAAAATTAAGGAGAGCCAAGCAGGATTTAGGCCGGGATATATATAGTACGCGCGATCATTTGTTAACTTTGAACTCATTAATCGAATGCCGCTTTAGGGGAAAAGAAGAAACTTTTTGCTCTCTTCTTGGACTTCAAGGTCACGTTCGACAGAATTGATAGAGCAAAACTTCTTGAGAAAATTTGGAAAATTGGTATTAGAGGCCATATGTTCGAAATGATAAAAAGAATCTACGAAGAGGCACGGAATTGTGTTCGGACGAAGAAGAGCACTACTGATGTTTTCTGGACTGATCGTGGCATGCGGCATAAGGTTGCCCCCTCAGTCCGATTCTTTTTTCTATTTTTCTGGATGACTTGGAAGAAAATTGGGCACGCTGGACTATCGGTGGCTCACGTATTGGGAAGTGGAAGATTTATTGCCTCGAGTTCACTGATGATGTTGCGATGTTCTGAGATGTTCGCAGAGAACGTGGAGGGCCTACAAGCCATGATTAATGACTTAGAGCGGTATGTGAAGAGTGTTGGTGTGTAAACTGGAAAATGTGGTTTTTGTGCAATTAAGTTCACTAGCAAGTTACCCGTTACTACGTGACTTGAAAACTTCTCAAACACCCACACCCGTGATTTCCTGTGAAATCCTGTTTAACCTGTAAACAACCCATTTAACCCACGAAATCACCATGAAATCACTAAAATCTTGTAAACATCATTAAAATCTCGTAAAAATCATTACAATCCCGTAAAAAATAATTAAAATCCCGTAAAAATCATTACAATCCCGTAAAAAATAATTAAAATGACGTAAAAAAAAAAAAAAAAATCCCGTAAAATTCACTAAAATCCCGTAATATTCATTGAAATCCCATAAAAATCATTAAAATCCCGTAAAAAGCCCGTAAAAATCATAAAAATCCCGTGAAAATAATTAAAAATCCTGTAAAAATCATTAAAATTCCATAAAAAATCATTAAAATTCCATAAAAAATCATTAAAATTACATACAAAATCATTAAAATTACATAAAAAATCATTAAAATTCTGTAAAAATAAAAATAATAAAATCATTAAAATCCCGTAAAAATCATTAAAATCGCGTAATAAAAATTATTAAAATTCCGTACAGGACTCTTAAAATCCCGTAAAATTATGAAAATCACGTAAAAGTCACTAAAATCCCGTTAAATCACCAAAATTCCGTCAACAATGACCCGTAAAATCACCAAAATTCCGTCAACAATGACCCGTAAAATCCCGTTTAACCCATAAAATCACCCGTGGATTCAAATCATACCCTATCGTGTTAAATATACTGGATCACCAATCCCGTGGGAACCCGTGTGAATTCCCCTGTTTAACATGTGTCCGAGATTATTACGTCACCAATAACAGCCAATCCCGTTGAATGCTGTTTAAAAACCGGTGCGCCATCTGACGTCGGTTGCAAATATTGCTAAAGGCTTCGGACACCAACGACAAATTATATTATGATGATGATGATGATGATGATGATTGTGCAAATATTTATTTAGTTGTTTTAATTGTTAGGAATATTGCATTCAGGTCATTCTGAGATCAGAGGTTTTTGGTTTATTGTTTGCAGCCTCTGGTTGTATTGTTTGTTGTATTACCGATTGGTAAATTTATTTTGTTTTTATAATGTTTATATTACCGATTGGTAAAGTTATTTCATCCTCAGAATGTTAAATTTTATTTTATTAGACAGGTTAAGTGTGTGACTTAATTGTATTCATATATTATTTATTATGAGGTTATTCATCCACACCATCTAGATGTAAGTGGATGAATATTGTGCCTGTTTGCTTGTGAAAAGCATTTTTGATGACAGATATGGCATAACTAACTGCACTTGTGTTCTATTTTTTTGGCATACCTGTAATCAACTGATTGATTTGTTCTCTGGTTTGAGATTAATTTATATACTCTCTTACTCTCTTCCTGTATATTCACCTGTGCAAATGGCCGCCAAGTTGAGTGGCTCCTTGGAATAAAGTTTTCATTGGATTTTATCATGCTTGTGTGAGTTTTTATCAAGTTTACATGATACCTACGAGTGTGGACAATAAATGTGTGATACAAGGCGAAATCAAGCCATTTTGCAGCAGGAATACATGTATGAAGCGAGGCATACTGAGACAGAGAAGCACCTTTAGGCACCTGTTTGATGTACGTACTTTATGCGGTTTTCTGTGTGCCCAGAGCGAACCAGTTGGGCTTTAAATACGAAATTAAGTGTGGATACTAAGAAAGGTACGAGGAATTCAACTAGCCTATCGCCGGAGCGCCGTGACAATTATTTCGAGCCAACTTTTCAGAGTACGGGAATCGCGTCTACTTTTGGCCGCAGCCGGGCCACCGAGTCCCACCGAGCGAGTTCAGATTTCCCATCGAAATTCAACTTTGCAGAAAACATTGAAAATCGCTTCCACTGTGATTTCTGGACATTGGAGTGTCCAAAAGTCCTGGTCACCACCGAGAGAGGTCAACAAAGAGCTCTAAACTGATAGTCAACGTTAACAAGTCAAAGATTGTTTGTTTTTAGAAGGGGAATCGTAGGACAAAGGATGAGCAATGGTCGTTTAATGGGCAGCTGTTCGAGGTAGTTTCCTCTTTTAAGTATCTTGAATTTGTTTTTTCGACGAGGAATTCGGTTACAGAGGATATAAGGGAGAGATCGGCGAAAGCTTCAAAAGTGGTGAATCGAGTTTGGGGCATTGCAAAGCGAGCTGGCATCCAGAAGTTTAATAGATTTTGAACAGTTATTTGATGCTCTAGTTCTGTCTGTTCTGGGATACGGCGTGGAAATCTGGGGGCTCAGACAGCATGTTATTGTGGAGAGAGTGCAAGAAAAATATAAAATGATGAGTGGGCTTGATATTAATATCCTGGAGTATATCTGGAAATTGGAGATGGGAAGACCAAGTTTGGTGCTCTTGACAACTCGCCGTGTTTTCTATTTCATTCTGAATATTGTTGGTATAGCCGAACATCGCTGGCCCTTAAGATGTCGTAAGGAACTGACTGCTAAGTTTACGACAGATGAATAGGGGCTGGCTGAAAGAGTTGAATGATTTATTATCTACGATGGGCTCTTTGGAATTAATTAGAATGCTGAAAATTGGTGATTCAAATGATAATATCCCTTTGCCGAGTTGGATGTCGAATTTGCAGCAACCTGTGGTAATTGGAATGACTAATCGAGGTGTACCACTTACTAGTACCCCGAATTTTCAGCGAGTTCCAGCAAATATGATGACAGCGCCACCTCGAGGACCGATGTTTAATGGTATGTTCATTAATGGAGCGCCACCTCAAGGACCGATGTTCAATAGTGTGACATCTCGCGGACCAGTTGCAAATCAAAGTCCACTTACAGAATTACATCCACGAAAACGAGCATTGGACATGGAAAGCGATATTGGGAATAAATATCGACGACTTTCTTATTGATTTAACATCCATTAATCCATTAATTAAAGCTTTTTATAAAGATAAAAAAAATTCATCTTTTATTTTACATCAATTGTTTTTTTTCCTGTTGGTGGAATAGCAAATAGTTGTGGTATCATTTCATTTTATAAACATTTTTTTTGGACTTGAGCAGTGTCTTCAAGTAATCACGATCATCTTATCACCATATCATTGTTCCAGTTGTATGTAAGCGACTCGGACTGCTTTTGACATTCGTTTAGATACTTGAAGCCAGCCTTATAGGATGAATGGCAATGTCAAAAGTTAAAATGTTACTGTATACCAGTATCATTTTTTTGTTTAATTATTACAATAGGCTTACAGGTTGAGGGGTAAGGCAACCAGAAAGAGAGAGAGAGAATTAGGTTTATAGATAGATAGACGCAAGTGGCGACTCAGGCAAGGCAACCAGAAGCTGTTTAAATATATTCGCACTTGATATCTGCAAGAATAAATCTCCAAATTAAATTTCAGAGTGAAAAAAAAAACCAACAATAAGTACTCATTACAGCTCGTAATTATTGAAAAGTGGAAAATTAATCATTTAGCCTGGTCCGCTATACAGTGAAGCTTTTAAGGGGGAGTTTGTTAAAATACGATTTAAAAAAGAGACTTGCACACTCTAGTTAGATAGATAGATAGATAGAATTGAGTTTATAGACGCAAGCGGCGACTTAGGCCATACACGTCTTTGAATCTGACATACTCAAACTGACATACTAAATCTGATCAATATAAATCTGACACGGACAAACACATTTGACCATTGATAAACATTACATTCTTACATTCCATTGCAAAATGGAGTGCAGTTTTACATTATCAAAGAATTGGTCAAAAACACAAAGACAAAAGCCACAAAAGGGAAAGAGGAGAAGAGAATAAGAGGAGAGACAGATAACCAGAGACCCATTAGCACCATTACAGCAGAAAAACAAAGTGCTACAGTGAAGTATCCAAGAAAAGCCACGAGAAGGCTGGGCTAGGAAGTTTTCTCCCCCTTGACCATTGATAAACACACCTCATTCGTACACTCCATTGAAGAATGGAATGAAGACTTATATTATCAAAGAAATGGCCAACAACAACAGACAAAAGCCACTGAAGGAAAAGAGAAGCAAAAAAGGAGAAGAGAGAGATAACCAGAGGACCCATTAGCACCACTACAGTCCTGTATTTCGTCAATAACAGTAAATCAACAAAAACAACGTTAACGGCATCGATTCATATAGCTCCAGACAGTGTTGTTTTAGACGTAGTTCCGCTATTAAACTCGTTTAAAAAAAACTTCCAACGTTCTGCTAATGCTCTCGAAGCAGAAAAACAGTGCTGAAGTAAAGTACCCAAGAGAGAGATAGAGAGAGAGAATTGAGTTTATAGACGCAAGCGGCGACTTAGGCCATACACGTCTTTTAATCTGACATATTCAAACTGACATACTGAAAGTGACATACTGAAAGTGACATACTGAAAGTGACATACTGAAAGTGACATACTGAAAGTGACATACTGAAAGTGACATACTGAAAGTGACATACTGAAAGTGACATACTGAAAGTGACATACTGAAAGTGACATACTGAAAGTGACATACTGAAAGTGACATACTGAAACTGACATACTAAATCTGACCAATATAAATCTGACACAGACAAACACATTTGACCATTGATAAACACTACATTCGTACATTCCATTGCAGAATGGAATGCAGCATTACATTATCAAAAAATGGTCAAACACAAAGACAAAAGCCACAGAAGGGAGAGAGAAGAGCAAAAATGAAGATAGATAGATAGATAACCAGAAGACCCATTAGCACCACTGCAGCTGAAAAACAAAGTGCCACAGTGGAGTAGCCAGGAGAGGCCACGAGGAGGCTGAGCTTAGTACCTAGGGGAGGCCACGAAAAAGCTGGGCTTGAATGTTTTCTCCCCCATGACCATTAATAGACACTACATTCGTACCTTCCATTGCAGATAGATAGGTAGATAGAATTGAGTTTATAGATGCAAGCGGCGACTTAGGCCATACACGTCTTTAATCTGACATACTAAATCTGACCAATATAAATCTGACACGAACAAACACTACATTCGTACATTCCATTGCAGAATGGAATGCAGTCTTACATTATCAAAGAATTGGTCAAAAACATAAAGTAAAAGCCACAGAAGGAAAAGAGGAGCAAAAAAGAAGAAGACAGATAACCAGAGGCCCATTAGCACCACTGCAGCAGAAAAACAAAGTGCTACAGACGACTAGACGAGTATCCAGGGGAGGCCACGATAGATAGAATTGAGTTTATAGACGCAAGCGACGACTGAGGTCATACATGTCTTTTAATCTGACCAATATAAATCTGACATAAACAAACACATTTGACCATTGATAAACACTACATTCGTACATCCCATTGCAGAATGGAATGCAGCATTACATTATCAAAAAAATGATCAAAAACAGAGACAAAAGCCACAGAAGAGAAAGCGGAGCAAAAAAGAGAAGAAGAGACAGATAACCAGAGACCCATTGGCACCACTACAGCGGAAAAACAAAGTGCTGCAGCAGAGAACCCAGAGGAGGCCACGAGGAAGCTGGGCTTGGAAGTTTTCTCCCCCGCCCGGATAATCCGGGCATACTAATCCTAGACATATGCACCGACCCTTTTTTGGCGGCGGCGGCTGTAATCGGCTGACTCGGCAGTGTACTCGGCTGGCTCGGCTGACAGTCACCAATTGTTCGGCGGCTGGCGGCTTAGCCGGCTAACAATAAAAAAATTTAACATGTTTATGATTTAAATTAAATCATAAACATGTTAAACGTAATGTTTGTGTAAATTGATTGTACACAGTCATATTTTTAAAAAAAAATTTAAAAAAGAAACTATTTTTTTTAATTTTTTTTACATTTACGTTTAACATGTTTATGATTTAATTTTAGATCATAAACATGTTA
>JH432108.1:107883-121416 GCA_000239455.1 Strigamia maritima
TTTTTTTATTGTTTGTGTACGTTAAATTGATTGTACACAGTCAATTTTTGAAAAAAAAAAAAACATTTATTTTTTATTTTATTTATTGTTTTGCAAAAATTGACTGTGTACAATCAATTTAACGTACACAAACATTACATTATAATGTGTACAAACTGTACTACACATTACAAATGTAATGTTTTAATTTCATCGGCTGTAGCCGGCTGGAAAAAGTTGAAGCCACGGCGGCTGCGGCTGGCAACTTCTCACCAGATGGCGGCGGCGGCTAGGGTTAAAAGTCTCAGCCGCCGCGCCGAGCCGGCTTAGCCGTGTCGGCGCACACGTCTAACTAATCCAGGCTTACTAATTCGGGCGTACCGATCCAGGCGTACTCTACCAACGAAAACTGTCCACACAACTGCTAGCTATTAATAACAAAAGACAGAAGAGAGACGCAATAATAGATAGATAGATAGAATTAAGTTTATAGACGCAAGCAGGAGGAGCAATAAAGAGAAGAAAGAAGAAGGAAAGATAGATAACCAGAGGACCCATTAGCACCACTGCAGCGGAAAAACAAAGTGACACAGTGGAGTGCCCAGGGGAGGCCACGAGAAGGCTGGGCTTGGAAGTTTTCTCCCCCAAATCCATGTGTGATCCAGGAGCAACCACGAGAAAGTAGAGTTGGATTTGCTGCTCCCACAATACAAAACACATCGGAATTCACGATCAAAAATGTACCTACGCTTCTAGGCCTAAATAGATCAACGTGGTACAAAATGGAAAAAAAACATAAAAGAAGAGGGGAAAAAATGAAATTATAGCGCTAATACACGTAGGAATTGTTCGTAAGAACACTCAAATAAATGCTGAAATCGTCAGAATTAAGGATTGATCAATAATACCATCCGATGCTTCGAGATTGAAAAATCTAATTCACCACGATTGATCAGCCAAGCATCGAGATGTCGAACTGCCACGGAACTGCAACGAAGGATGAACCGGAACCGGAATGCATGCTGGGTGAATAATATCATTGCAGCGCCAGCTCGTGATTGACAACAGCATTACTTTTTACTACATTTTTGTACTACCGTATCTCAGTTTATTACCGAAAAAAACTTGCAAATAAATAAAATTACCCGAATTTTTCTTAATTTTTTTTCGTGGCCTTAAAGAATATTTTTTTTTTAAATTAAATTTGAAATGCTCATAAAACATATATCGCATTTAAATATATACAATGTATATTCAAGGAGTGGGCTGTGCTCGGTCTAAAATAAGATTCGTATTTGCATGCAGGTGCATTTTTAAAAAAAGTCGAATAAATTATCCTTTTCAGAATTGTGAATGATTCGAACTGCCAATTAAAGCTGCAACAACATTTTCTTACCACGCTTAATAGGCAGAAAATCAATCGTCTTTGACAACACTTGCCGGTTCCCAAAGGAGACGAGTACGAGGTCGAGACCACGGTTCAATATTGCTTCGTTCAACAGCGTGTCGGAGCGTAGCTTCAATGTTTTCAACATCATCATCTTCAAATATCGCGCCTATATGACAAAAATAGGTACTACGACTTTTTAACGGGCGTCAGTTGAACGGGCGTCATTTAAACGCGGACAAATAACCGGATGGACGGTTCACCGGTAAGACATTTAACCGGTAGGACCTTTCATCGCGCGTCAAATAAACGGGCAGACAATTCACCGGGTAAAAATTAACCGGCGACAATTAAACGGACAAAAATAAAATAAAAAAAAAAAAATAGAAAAAATAAAAAAAAAAATAAAAAAATAAATAATTATAAAAAATTTAAATTAAAAAAAAACACCTGTCACTGCTTGCAGCAGCAGTAACTTTTGCTGACTTGTTGTTTGTCTTCCACAAGCACAAGACCCTCGGTACTGTGCGTTTATCTGACACATTTACTAAGTTTACATGAACGCTCTTTTCTGGATCATCATTTATCAAGTGGAAAAGTGGAAAAGTGAATACTTAATTTTTTACTTTTCCACTTGAGAAATGGTGATGTCATTTTCCAGAAAAGCGTGTTCATGTAAACTTAGTAATTGATTCATCTGACGCACGCAGTCAGATGACGTTTTTTCGTTTTTTACATTATTTTCGTTTTTTTCAATTTTTTTTTTCGCGTTCAAATGACGCGCGTTTAGATGACGCGCGTTCAGATGACAACCATTTAAGTGACGGGCCGTTTAATCGTCTGCACGTTTAAGTGTCGGCCCGTTTAATTGTCGGCCCGTTTAATTGTCGGCCCGTTTATTTGTCATCCGGTTAAATGGAGCCGTTGAACTGACGCCCGTTCAACTGTCGCCCGTTGAAAAGTCACCAATTCCAAAAATAAACTTGAAACTCGGATTTTTTTTTATCAACTAACACATGTAAAGTTTACCAATTGTAAAGTGTACAAGCCAAGTGTACACTTTTAGTCCAATCAATTTGAACCAGCTTATCGAAATGTGTAAAAATATTATTTCATTCAACATTTATATTTCCCGGCACAGGACTTGATTATAATGGACCAATCCCTGCACTTTGCCGGGATCCGAGCTCAAAAAAATGCGAGGGGGTAACATTCGCAAAAATTCGGGATGGGATTTGTAAATCCCAAAAATTTGATGTGGATTTGTGGGATCTGAAGTGGATTTGTAGTAATTTCGGGTGGATTCGCGCGCCGGAAGTGGGGGTTCCAACCGATATCTTGTCCGGAAGTGGGGTGCATAAACACAAAAAAAAAAAGGTCATCAAATCTTCATTTTGGATATTTGTAAGGCCCGAGCCGGATTTGTTGATTTCAGCGCAGATTTCTAGATTTTGGCTGGGTTTGGTGGATTTGTGGTGGATTTACTTATTTACATTGCAATTCGTGGATTTGGTGTGGATTTATACTGTATTTAGTTCCTTTTTCTCAGGATTTGGATTTGGATTTCAGTGGATTTGAGTGGATTTGAGTGGATTTGAGTGGATTTGTAACAATTTTGGAGTATTTGTATGAATTTATTGGATTTATGTGGATTTGGTGGATTTATTGGATTTGTTGAGATTTGTAAATCTCAAATATCACGTAGGACGGGATTTGGGCGAATGATTTCCCCCTCGAAAAAATGTGATCCCAGTGCCAAAAGGTTACCAACTGAACGTGGTAACGTATTTGAAAGGCTTTACCACATGTGAAATTTATTCCCTTTTCACCCTGAAAAATGTGGCAATAATTCTCGTTCTGAATCTGAACCGCAAACTCCCTGAATTTCAGAGTTACTTCCAGTACATACCTCCGCCTGTTGACAAAATCGAGAAACGGCGTCGCCATTGACAGAAAAACACTTACATTTGCCGAAGTGGCATGTTTACTCAACGCTCTTGTATTTTCAGGTGTTTGTCCAGCAAAATCTTTCATCACCTTGTTAAAAATGGCCTTAAAGGTCATCGCTGTTCTTCTCACTTTACATTTATACCCGACACAGTATCAGCATCGGAAGGCGAGTCAAATCAAACATCAAAATTCGTTTTTTTTTTTAAAAAAAAAGTTTTTATCTCATCATTTAGGAGACACGGCTCGCATGAATTTATTCCAAGCAGTTACAAATGCATTGGACTTAGCCCTGACTTCCGATCCATCGGCCGGTAATAAATCATGATACATTTTAATAATTATTGTCATAATGTTATTTATAATATGTTATTTTCAGTTATATTCGGTGAAGATGTTTCTTTCGGTGGAGTGTTTCGATGTACAGTCGGTCTGCAAGAAAAACACGGAAAAGACCGCGTTTTCAACACGCCTTTGTGTGAACAGGGAATTGTAGGATTTGGAATTGGACTAGCCACAGCTGGAACAACAGCCATCGCTGAAATTCAATTTGCAGATTACATATTCCCAGGATTCGACCAAGTATAAATAAATAAAAAAATTAAATTTTCTACATTTCAACTTATTTGCCCATTAAAATTTCAAACAGATTACAAATGAAGCTGCAAAGTATCGATACAGATCTGGAAATTCATATAATTGTGGCGGCCTCACAATTCGTACTCCCACAGGCGCAGTGGGACATGGAGCGCTTTATCATTCTCAAAGTCCGGAATCATTTTTCTCACATATACCAGGCATAAAGGTGATTGTTTATGTGAAATTAGAAAAACATAATAAACAAATAATTTTTGTTTCTGCAGGTCGTGATTCCTCGCGGTCCGATCAAAGCCAAAGGTTTGTTATTATCTTGCATTCGGGACAAGAACCCGTGTATTTTTTTGGAGCCAAAGATTCTCTACCGATCTGCGGTAGAGCAGGTTCCGGTCAAAGATTTTATGCATGAATTAGGAAAAGCAGATATTCTCATTGAAGGTATTATTTTGTTATTATTTCTATAAAATAAAATTTCTTTATCGTGTACTTAATTAAATTGCAGGTGATAATGTAACTATGGTGGCGTGGGGAACTCAAGTGCACGTGATGCACGAAGTGTGCCAGTTGGCGCAAGATAAACTAAATGTCAGTTGCGAGCTAATTGATTTGTGTACAATTTTACCATGGGATAAACAAACCGTGATTAACGTAAGAAATGCAAATCTTAAACTTTAATGTGTTAAATTAATTTTTATGTCAATGACAGTCCGTAAAGAAGACCGGCCGACTACTCATTGCGCATGAAGCACCACTCACTTCAGGATTTGGAGCTGAAATTGCGGCTACTGTGCAGGCAAGTTTATAAAAAGCAAAATTTTATTTATTATTTATCTATGTATTTATTATTTCAGAATGAGTGTTTTTTACATTTAGAGGCACCAATTCAGCGGGTTGCAGGGTACGACACTCCGTTCCCGCTGATTTTTGAGCCATTCTACATCCCAGATAAATGGAGGTGTTTAGATGCAGTTAAAAAACTTGTAAATTACTGAGTTATAACAAATAATAAATTAGGAGAGAGAGAGAGAATGATTGACCTGATAGAAGGTTTATTGTTGTGATGGATGGTGTTAAGTGTCAGTTATTCTTTATAAAGTGAGGTCAATTGCACAATTACAGACAGATAAAGATACAATTTTTGCCCAAAAAATAGCATTTGTTCTGCAAGTGGCAACTTAGGCCGTGAAGAAAAAAAACTTCACTGAAGAAATTACATTTTTGACTGTGTCCGCCAGAGGGCGCAAAAATTTCTTTACAGCTGTGACATCACAGAACTGACCCGAGTTCCGACATTGGTGCTGTGTAAACATCACTCTAGAAGGAACCATGGAAATTCCACGAGCCATATTTGGTCTAATCGTTATGTGAAAGAGCCAAACCTTTGGTGCCAAACCGACCAGCAGGAGCAATTCTATGCAAATATGTATCAGAATTTTCCGGCATATCATATTGAAAATTGACTGCAATAAAATTTAATATGAATAAATGAAAATAAAAATTAATCTTTTTAATTTTATTTTTTTATTTCAAAATAATAAAAAATATCAAGTCACAAACAAAGTGACAAAAATCTCAAAACAAATCCCAAAAATCTCAAAAGATACAACAAAAAAAAATTGTGTTTATAGACGCAAGCGGCAACTCAGGCCATACCGTCTTAAATCTGACATACTAAATAGATAGGTAGAATTGAGTTTATAGACGCAAGCGGCAATTAAGGCCATACACATCTTTAATCTGACAAAATGAATCCGACTAAATAAATCTGACAAAATAAACTGACATAGGTACTGAATCTGACCTATAATAAACAAAACTGTAGAAGAGATTTCTACTCTCGAAGTAATGTTCACTTCGGATGAGAGGAGAGAGAGAGAATAGGGTTTACCGGTGTAAGCGGCTACTACGGCCATACGCACCATTAACTGACAAAAGAAATCTTACTTGAGAACAAGGCTCTAGTTTGCTCAGGAAGCCTTAACCGTGATTGGAGCAATGTTGTTTTCACATAATGAGTCAAGTGTTTGTGTTGGTGGTAGTGGTCTAGTGTGGGTACGTCACCCAGTTAGATAGATAAATAGATAGATAGAATTGAGTTTATAGACTAGGCGGGGACTTAGGCCATACACGTCTTTTAATCTGACATACTAAATCTGACCAATATAAATCTGACACAGACAAACACATTTGACCATTGATAAACACTACATTCGTACATTCCATTGCAGACTGGAATGCAGCATTACATTATCAAAAAAATGGTCAAAAACAGAGATAAAAGCCACAGAAGAGAAAGCGGAGCAAAAAAAGAAGATATAGATAACCAGAGGACCCATTAGCACCACTGCAGCATAAAAACAAAGTGCTGCAATGGAGTACCCAGGGGAGGCCACAAGGAGGCTGGGCTTGGAAGTTTTCTCCCCCACACCCAGTTAGAAACAGGTTTGACTCTTCATTCCGTTCTTCCTTTTATACTGAGCCATGGTATTTGATTGTTCCAAAAAAATTAGAAAGAAATGGCAGGAAGACGAAAGAAAACAAATTCAATTAAATCCAAAGTGTCAACGACAAAAACACATACAAAACGTAATCGACCGGAAACAGTGCCAAGAAACGTTTCGTTTTTGTTTTATTAGTCCATTGCTTGTTATTATTGACCAGGGGAGAGAGAGAGAGAGAGAGATAGAATTGAGTTTACAGACGCAAACGGCGACTTAGACCATCTGATCCAGGAAAGGCTCGCCATTTGCACGTAGGAATAATATGCTTTAATAAAACCTGATAGATCAGAGCAACCTCATACATATTAAATCTGAGAGTAACCTCACTCAAATTAAGAAAATGCGGCAACAGTGCCGAGAATGTCGGAACCATAGAGCGTCCAATTATGAAGTGAAGCAGCACCAAAAAGTCTCAAATCAACTGAAGATTTGCATATTTTAATCACCAGTATTATTTTTGTGACAAAATTTGTTTTCGGCGTATTCACTCATTTTACAAATATCAAATATCAAAATATCAAAATATCAAAAATTTAATTGACTTTTGTCGATATTTGGTTTACAACGTTTCAAAATCTACTTAAAATTAAAAAAATATGAAGATATCTCGATTATAAAAATTGTAATAGAGATAGAGAATTGGATTTTACACCCCACAGAGTCAGGTGCTCTGAGAATAAAGGCGTGAAAGCCACTTAACTAAAATCATAGACCATTTAAACAGATATTGGCGAACAACCGAGCCACAAGCCAAAAAATTCAAAATTCAAAATTTAAGGAAAACAACTCGAAAAGCTGGCCTAAAGATCCATAATTCTCCCTGAACAAACACATTTGACCATTGATAAACACTACATTCGTACATTCCACTGCAGAATGGAATGCAGCATTACATTATCAAAAAATGATCAAAAACAGAGACAAAAACCACAGAAGAGAAAGCGGAGCAGAGAAAGAAAGAAGATAGATAACCAGAGGACCCATCAGCATAGGGCGTAACGGGAGGGAATTCCAGGGATCCCGGGAAATCACGGCTAAAATGCAATTCCCAATTCCCGGGAATTTTGTTTTTTTCCCGGGAATTCCCGAACATAAAGATATATCTACAAAATTCATTAAATTTCATGTGATTTTTCTAATTTAAAATGGTATTTTTATTGATCCAAATGGAATTTTCCAATTTAAAAAGAGATTTTTACCAAAATTTATAATTAAAATAAGGGTTTTTTTACCGAAATTTACAATTTGAAATGGAATTATAATGTCTAAAATATATCTTTATCCAAAAAGTAAAATTTTCTTCTTTCTATTTCACAATCAGATGCAGAGAGAGAGAGAGAGAGAGAAACTTGACATACTAAATCCAACAAAACAAAACCAACACACTATATCTGACAAAAGAAAACTGACATATCCAAACTGACATAATGACACAGACGTACTGACTCTGACAAAATAAAACCAATATATTAAATCAAGACAAAATAAGAAAAAAGTTTATACAAACTGAAACTGACATACCGACAGCATAAACTGAGAAAAAAAGAACCTCACAAAAATCTCGCATTACGTACTGTAAATGAAGAGAGTATGAATCAATGATTTGTACAACCATATAACTAAATGCAGAATCAGATTCTTTTGGTGGTAATAAATGCTACATTCATTCATCGGAATGCAGTGTCTTACAATATACCTACATTATGAATAAAAAGAATAAAAAGACGAATATATAGTTGAAAAACTTTTTAAAAAAATGAAATTACACGAAAAATTACTCGATATTGGGCCGATATAAAAGTAGATATACGTAAGAATTATGTGCATTTCGAAATTCGAAATATAAAAATAATAATTACACAGTAATTCGAACCTTTCCATGAAAATCCATCATGGCGCGCGCAATGTAACGAAAAGAGAGCCAACAGTCCACCATTTTGGAAAAAGTAAAAAGTGTCATTTAAAATTTCACGAAACACTAACAGAAATGAAGTTCAAGTGAATTAAATAAAGTTAAAGCATGGGCTGATGGTATTAGGATGCTTAAAGACTAGAGACTGAAATTCACAAACCTAACTCTCACAATGCATCGAAGTGAACAGCGACCTCAACAACTGCTAAGACGAAGGAGTCACGTGATCGAACGAAGGAGTCACGTGATCTAACGAAGAAGTCACGTGATCAATGCTGCAACTAACTGATGTAACTAACTGAAATTTTAAATGAAGGATTTTTTTAATTTTTAATGATTTAAAATAAAAAAAAGCCATAAAAGTTATCAATGTTCGTATTTTTCGAGCATGACGAGAGCAAGAGGCAGTCAGTGATGTGATGTATTTGCAAATTACGAAATCAAGCAAATCTCTACAAATCATAGCAAATCACCATAAATCATAATAATTCATCACTAAAAATCACTAGAAATCAAAACTAATCACAAAAAATCTTTAGAAATTATAGTAAATCAAAATAAATCACAAAAAATCTTTATAAATCATAGTAAATCAAACTAAATCACATGAAAGCAATGAAAAACAATAAAAACTAACAAAAATCAATGAAAACTAACAAAGATCAATGAAAACTAACAAAAACCAATGAAAACTAACAAAAACCAATGAAAATCAATAAAAACTACCGAAAATCAATGAAAATCAATAAAAACTACCAAAAATCAATGAAAATCAATAAAAACTAACAAAAAAATCAATAGGTGCATTCAATTCCAAAGGGATAAACTGTTAATCTTCTTAGTAGTATTTCTTTTTGCTACATGTAGCGCTACGTAGCGCTACGGTGCAAAATTCGTATTTCTTTTTAGAGCGCTTTTTTCAGTAGCGGCAGCTCTTGATTCTTTTGATTCTCGCTAGGCGGAAATGACGTTTTTTACATCATTTTCCAACAATCAGTTTACCCATAAACCACTTTTACATAAACCACATTGAGGGTTGTTTATGCTGCTGAAATCTGGTTTATGCGAGGGGTCTGACATTCGTCCGAATCTTTCTCAGTCCTTCCGAATCTTCCCGATATTTGTAGTCGATATTTGTAATTGATAACGCTGGTGCACTGCTTGCAGCACCAGGTTGAAATTTTGCGCGATAATTCGTATTAAAAAGCTTGTAAAAAGCACATGGACTTCATGAAAATTAATAAAAACTAACAAAAATCAATGAGAATCATTAAATGCATTCAATTAAAAGCGTTTTTCCCGTTTTCAAAAACCGAATCTGAACGCTCTAATAACATAATAAAAATTTAAAAAAACCAATAAAAAATTAGATAAAAAAAATCGATTAAAAAAAGTTTTATTACAGATACAAGAAGAAAATTATTTTAAAAAAATCAACGAACAATTCCAGAAAAAAATTAAAATGAAATCAATAAGACTTACAGAGTACAGACCAGAAGTAAAGAAACTAGTACTTCTGCTATTATTGATAACATCTTTTCGTTTGGACATCATCTAGTATGTCACTTAAATGATCCTCATCATCCTCGAACCGTCTTTCCAGACTGGAAATCAAACATTTGGCTTCATCAGCGTTTTGAGGACACAGATTAGCAATTTGCGCCAGTTCGAATTTATGAAATTTCTTGTTAGTTAGCAAATTTCGGACGGAGGAAATAGTTTCTCTGTTTTTAAATTTCCTGAATCTCTGCGTGTAATTGTACGTTTTCATAAGTACCGCCGGTAATTCTTCATCCTGATTGGTGGTTTCGTGTTGCGTTTTTCTGTGATCCAGCAGTTTGTACACTTCGGACGTCAGAAGGGTTTCGGCATTGGCAAATTCTTTGGCAAATTTCAGCTCGGCAGCATTTTCTTCGATCTGCTGTGTTTGGCTGTATGAAAATGCCATTGTTGAAAAATACAAAGGTTTCAAGTGTATCGGGAGGTATATAAGGGTCGGAACTGCTGTTATATAGTACTGTACAGTATGTGATCAGTTTGAACGTAACAGAGCTGTTTATATACTTGTAGGAATGATAGTATTTGAACGTGATGTATTGAATGCCGAAATTTGACGTTTAAGTTCTAAATTTGAAAATTAATTAAAAAATTTTTTATCATTTTTTTTTATATTTATAATTTTATTAAATCAAAGTAATGGCACGTATTAACCCTCAGAAGCCTATCCTATGGGTCAATTGACACAGGCAATAGTTCTGAATACAATTTTTTTTCAAAAAATTTTTCAAAATATCTGAAATTTTCTGGAACTGTTCAAAAAGTGGTTTTACATACACTCAACTTATTTGGTACAAAAAAGTAAAGAGAAAATATGAGCCCCTTAAAATCTCAGCTTAAAATGTTTGCTGTTTTCACTGCATTTTTTCTCTTTAGTGAGAGCGCTTTTAAAATACAACGCCACCTATATGCAAAGTAGAGAATAAACGAAGCAGTCGGCACATGTTCAGTTCACATTTCATAGCAATTGCAATTAATTGCACAAATTGGAATTAAAATTAAGTTAATATACACAATTATTATAAATAAATGATTAAACACCTTAGAGGCTGTTCAAACGATCACATTTTGACCGAGTGTCTTGATTTTTACAATCGGTGACACCTAGCGTCAGTTGGTAAAGCGCTTCAACTCGGATTATATAAAACATGTCAATTGACACCACTAATAGGTCTTTGCGTTGACCCAAAATGTTAGGCGTCTGAGGGTTAAGAGAGATATCTCAATATATATAAACAAAGTTAAAGGAAATCAATGAAAAACTAGTATAATAAATCATTAAAAAGTCAATAGTTGCAGATGCTAAATTTATAGCATTTGCGAGATTATTAATTCGAAATTATTCAAAAAGAACTAATTAACATTGGTTAATTTAACTATCCACAACATCTATGGAACGTCACAAAAGGCAAAGAAGAAAAAAAGGAGCAGGCTGAAATATAGATAACCAGAGGACCCATTTAGCACCATTGCAGCGGAAAAACAAATTGCCACAGCGGAGTGCCCAGATAGATAGATAGATAGAATTGAGTTTATAGACGCAAGCGACGACTGAGGTCATACACGTCTTTTAATCTGACCAATATAAATCTGACATAAACAAACACATTTGACCATTGATAAACACTACATTCGTACATTCCATTGCAGAATGGAATGCAGCATTACATTATCAAAAAAATGATCAAAAACAGAGACAAAAGCCACAGAAGAGTGTGACGGTCGAATCTCGGCAATTACCTTATTATTCTACCACTAGATGGCGCGGACTACTATGTCGCGCCATATTCAAATAAAATCTATTTATGTTGCCTAGTTTTGGTTTCATGCTTAGCTTAATAATATTTGACCAGTAAATATTTCATAAGTGTGTTCGTATTATGAATTATGGCGAATGATAATATTATATATTATCATTCTAACATGGGAAGTTATCTGGAGATAGGAATTTACTGTGGTCTGTTGACCACGATACTTATTCTCGTCGGTATGTAGAGGGGAAATTGATCACACCTGTGACCCATTTCTCCCCATAGTGGACGTTCCCATGAGTCGTACTGCGGTCCCATTGGACACAGTCCGACCTCCTGGGGAATGTCCACTATATAAGTCCGTGTAGAGCTCAGTTCCAGTGCCCCTAAAGTTACTTAAAGATATATTTATATGTTGCTGACAGTTACTTGCATTTATGTGGTACAAAAAGCTTTGTTGCTACGCGCCGGCTGGTGCAAAACCGTAAAGACCGTAGTAGTCGTGGCATTTATGTCACGGAAGCCTACGTACCGCGAATATACATTTCAACCTAAGCACATATATTGACACATTGGCGAGTGGTTTTAGTGGGACTTGACAGTTATTGACCATTCTACTCTCGGTTGTAATAATGATTCCTGAACGCATGTTACGATGCGGAACGTCGATCTTCGACTTAGGCGATGCTGATCGCCAAGTAACACTCATCTACGCTCATTCTCCGGTATTTATAGTATCGTTATGTCTCATTATCGAGTGATACGGTGAAATCACCGTATCCTCGGCTGTTGTCTGTCTGGGAACCGTGTCACCCGACTCGGTCAGCCCAAACCTTGTACGACTAAGAAAGTCAACCGTCAGACGGTTTGATGGATTCCCTTTCCTTTAGAACCACTTAGGATACCAGGAACGGAAGCTAGAAGTCTCGTGTATTTGTATTAGTTATTATATTGTATAAGTAGACCCTAATGTTCATAATACAGAGTTTGCGGCAGGTACTTTTTCCCTTATAATTATAATTTTTTTTACGATTATAAACAGTGTTACACAAAAGAAAAAAAGTCTAGTTTGTAGTATACAGTTTAGAAAAGAGAATACCAAAAACTGGACTTTTTTTCTTTAGTGTAACATTGTTTATAATCGTAAAAAAATTATAATTATAAGGAAAAAGTACCTGCTGCAAACTCTGTAATTATTCATACTGATTATTATTATATATATATGTTCTTCGGTATATTTAATGTTATTTGTTAATGTTCATATTAAATATTGTCATGATTTGAGAATCAGGTCTCCCTTTTATTCACAGTTCGTATTGCAATTTTCCCACGTTTAGTGCGCACCTTATCTCGGCCAGATTCTGTGTGTAAATGCCCTCTCCTCGTGGTCACTGACACTAGACAATGCCCTCGGAGAAATGACCGTCACAAGAGAAAGCGGAGCGAAAACAGAAGGTAAGATAGAAAACCAGAGGACCCATTAGCACCACTGCAGCGGAAAAACAAAGTGCTACAGTGGAGTGCCCAGGGGAGGCCACGAGGAGGCTGGGCTTGGAAGTTTTCTCCCCCCAGAGTGCCCAGAGGATAGATAGGTAGATAGATAGAATTGAGTTTATAGACGCAAGCGGCGACTTAGGCCATACACTTAGGCCATACACGTCTTTTAATCTGACATACTGAAACTGACTTACTAAAACTGACTTACTGAAACTGACATACTAAATCTGACCAATATAAATCTGACACATACAAACACATTTGACCATTGATAAACACTACATTCGTACATTCCATTGCAGAATGGAATGCAGCATTACATTATCAAAAAAATGGTCAAACACAAAGACAAAAGCCACAGAAGGGAAAGAGAAGAGCAAAAATGAAGAAGATAGATAACCAGAG
>JH432108.1:131739-144082 GCA_000239455.1 Strigamia maritima
CTGCACTGCACATGCGCAGTGTGCATCAAAATTCGCACATGCGCACTGTTCTGCAATTTGAAGCGAGCGGGGCATCCATCTTGTTTTTCATCGGTTCGTTGTATTTTCGGTAGGTTTTTAGTCATCTAGGTTAGAAATTTGTTTGCAACAAACGATTTTTTATATAAACATGACATTAGACCCTTAATTTACACATTTTCTACTGGAACATTGAGCGAAGCCGTGTTCCTCGTTTATTTGTTTATTTCGTTCTCGTTCGTGTTTAATTGTTTGTGCAAGCGCAATCTGAAACGATGATTTTAATTACGAGACACGAGATAATTAATAAAAATGAATTTATTTCATTTTTATTAATTTATTTCACGTTCGTAATAAAATCTCGTTCGTGAAAGCGCAAACTGTCTAGTATATCTGTTGACGAAGTTAACACAATTTAAAAACCTAACCTAGATGAATAAAACACGAATACACAACCTAATAAGATGAAAATACAAGATAAAATGAAATAAAGAACAACAATTAGCAAGATGTAATAAAACACGTGTTATTTTACACTTGTAAAAGTCAGTCGACTTTTCACAGCTGGCCTAGAGCTAACTATTTGTGTATAAGTTTTAAAATTCTTCATGTTTTCTAGAAGCATAAATATAAACCCTCTCTGCAAAATCAGATGCACAAATACATACAAGCATATTACACAAAAACTATACTTTATGTAGCCTATGTTCACGTAAATAACTGTTAGTAAACACATTGGCAATGACAAAACCAAAGATTTAATTTTGAAACACATGCTAAAATTAGCATTGTGCCTATGGTGATTGATTAACCTTTGATAACAATTGAAGTAAAGAATTAACATTTGATAAAATTTGAAGTAAAGAATTAACATTTGAAGTAATTTGTGATTATATGAAAAATGTGATTAAGAGTTAAGATTATAATTAAAATTTGCTTTTTATTAAAGTACAGTTTGGATATACTAGAAGAATATTGCTTAAATTACAACTAAATAATAAAAAATTGAAGAAGAGTATATATTGAGAGACCTGTTAAAATACCAATAATCGATCCAATTTGACACAGTAGTTTTATTAAGGTAATTAATTTTTTTTCTTCAATTACTTCTCGGATGTTGTTGTTGAAAAAAAAAATTAATGAAGTTACTATTGTGCAAGTACCGCTCTAATTTTATTGTGGGTAGGAATATTGTTTCCTCACAGCGAAATTCACATGAACAATCATTGGACGGTTGGGTTGGGTCTTCAATTGTGTCCCCAAATATATTTTGTAAGTCAGTTTAGCAGTTTTTGCAGTCATGCAAAAAGACAGATTATTCTTTTCCATAAATGGCAATCTACAATAGAAATGATTTTGTAACTATGTATTATTGTACACTTTAGGCCTCAGGCTCCAACTGTTTAAAAAAGTAAGAAAAATTAAGTTTATAGACACAAGTGTCAACTTAGGCCATACACGTTTTTAATAGGTACTGAAACTGACATACTAAATCTAACCTATAATTGTTAAATCTGACACAAACAAACACATTCGACCAAAAACATTTAACACCTGTTTAACCCTCGGATATGCAAGCTTTAAAAACAACATTAGTGGATAACCCATGAACACAATCGTGTTCATATTTCGGGTCAAGTAGTTAAAGCGCTGTTGCATTTGGTTGAAAAAACTGCCGCTGTTGGCGCTAGTTTTTTCCAAAAACGGCCACTGCACATGCGCACAGAGTTTCATCTTTACTTGGCTTTCCTGCTTCACAATCTTTTTTCAATGTGATTGTCCGCTAGTAACCCTAAACAGAAGCGCTTTAGCCAATATGCAGTGAAGCCGGCTTTTTTTTCTGCTGGAGTTTTAAGGGGCTAAAATTTGCCGATCAATTATTTTAATAAATATCAAAGCAAATACTTCAAATTTTTTTTTATATAAAGTTTATTAGTATTTGAACAAAGTCAGAAAATTTCAGTTTCATAAGATAAGCCAAAAAAAAATTTTCCTATTCAAGAAAAGAGCTGAACACAATTGTGTCATAGGTTGCCCATCTAAGGGTTAACGGGATCCCACGGGATTTAACCAGATATCACGGAATACCACGGGATATAATAAAATTCTACGGGATTTAACGAGATACCACAAAATTTAACGTGATACCACAAGATTTAATGAGATACCACGTGATTTAACGGGATTCCACGGGATTTAACGAGAGGCCACTGGATATAACTGGAGCCCACGGGATAAATAGAATTAAAAGGACACTTTGAAATATGATCGCAGCAACGCGCGACGGGCAAGCTAGTTCTCTATAAATGGAAATTTTATTTTCAATTTTAATGACCATTTTTTCCACTATTTGCCGGATCCACCCATGCACAAGTTGAAGTTTTCTAACTTATTTTATATTTTTATATTTTTATCAATATGAGTTACCATAAAACGGGGCGATTCGGGACAATTTTTTGTTTATTTTAATATGTCCTTGAAAAAACAAGTGAAATTCATTGATTTAATAGTCGTTTTGGATAGAACTAGATGTGCTCTTTCTAAAAAATAATAGTACTTGACTCTCTGACCAATGATCACCAAGTTTTTTTTAAAAAATAAGAGCATATTTCAAATTTCCCACAGTGGGGGGAGGTGTTTGAAACAAGTCTCTTTTCTTATGCTTTTTTGATGGAAACTCAATGAGAGCATTTTGCGGGGCTATATTTATATTGATTTAATGTTAAATCAACATCTTGTTATGTTTGAATGTTGAAAAAATGTTGATAAAATGTTGATAAAATGTTGATAAAAAAAGACATTCTTACATTGAATCAACATTTCTAATATTTTTTCTGAATCTTGTTTAGACATTTTCTTGTTTCGTGGGATCTTATCTTATCGAACGTGAAAATTTTGGCAAAGTTTTCATGATTTCTCAAGAAATCCGTAATTAAAATGATTCTTTATTTTATTAAAAGTGACAACAGACAAATTTCAAATTTTACCACACAAATTAATTCTTTTTAAACAAAAATCAACTCATTTTTCCGAGTAATCCTCAAGTATATCGCCCAAGTGATCATTATGTCTCTTGACCTTCTTATTCTGCTTTTGACTTCTCTTACGTTTATTAGGAGCTGCTAGAACACGTCTCTTAACTCCATTATCTTGCATGCCAACTATTCTTTGCTTCTTTAAATAAGCACTCACTTTATCTTCATCCAAACCATCTACAGGAATACTTCGCCAGAGTTGTTGAAACTCCGGTTCAACTTGAAACTCGTAATCCGCATCCTTGTAAAATAAAACCACCTTCTTATCTACTGGACGAGTCACTGTGTACATTTGATCATCGAGTAACGCCATGCATTTATCAGCATGAGGTAATGATTCGCGAACATCATCCAAATAAATTCCTCCTCTTCCCTGGTCATCATAATTTCTCAACAACTTCAAAAGTCCGTTCTTGTTCCTAATGTTAAAAAGCGGTTTGAATGAATATTTTCCATTCGACAGAAGAATTTTGGGATTGAGAGGCAATGCTTCGATAATCAGCCATTGTTTGACAGTGGAAGTCAAATCTAATTGGTTCGTTTCATCTAATATTTCTTGGAAGGTCAGTGAATGAGAATCGCCATCGAAATGTAGCTGTTTCAAATGTTGGACGATTTTAGCTAAAGCTGCAAACTTGCTTTGAGATTGATGAGAGCTGTTCTGCTTGCTGAAGGAGGCTGGTGGTGGTGGTGGTGGTGGTGCTTTCTGATTGGATTTGGATTTGTTTTTGTTTTTGAATGGTGCAGCATTGTTGTGCTTCGGCGGATTTTTCGTTTTTCTGTTTTCGACAACTGGTTGTGCGATTGCACGTTTCTTGAATAATTCTCGTTCTTTTAGTAAAGCAGGATCCATTGTTATATCTGATGTGGACGTTTGGAAATGCACGAAAATGTTTTCGGAATATGATTTTTAATTCTAATCCAAAGTCTTTATATAGAACTTTAAATGGAATGTCAGTCAAACGACAATCGCTATTCGTATACGTACAGTAAAGCACAGAAAATTTTTTCCCTTCACGTACACTTTGTGGAATCAAACTACTAAAAATGTTAATTTTGGTTATTTGTTTATTATTTCTAGCAGCCAACACATTACTAATTATTATTTTGTGATATAGTTTTATTGTATTTCACTAACACAAAATTTACAATATATTTTTTTAAATTTTTAAATGTTGCATACGGTACTTTTTTTTTACGTTAAAAATAAATTGATTTTTTTTTATAGATACCACTTTAAAAAAATATATAAATATATATACTGTATATATAATGCGGCGCTGGTTTGCTTGTAACATGGATTTTTCTTGGTTTTTTTTGGTTCATGAAAGAGTTTTTTTTAAAGTTTCATTATTCAGCTTTTCAGAAAACATTAATAATATTATGTTACGCACTGTCTATTTCCCCGAACGTTCGGGGAAATAGCCAGTGTATATTGCCTGGCTATTTCCCCCCCCGAACAATCGGAAAACTCTAAAAACCGGTACACGTGCGGTGTTCGTTTTGTTGGTGTGCCATACTCGTCGTTCAAACACAGATTATAATCTGTAGCTCAAATTTACAACAGATCAAATTAAAGAAAGAAAGGGTTTTGGTTTAATGCAAAGAGAAAATATTTTAATTGTTGTGAATTTATATCAAATTCGGATGATATCCAAATTTGATTCATTTACACGCCATGACAAGAATTTGGAATGTTTTTTATCATCAATTTGCAGATGATGGAAACCGATCAAAACACTCAAAATCTAAATTTTTTGATCGAGTTTATTGCTACTAGTTGATTGTTCAATATGTAAAAAACCTACCGGTACCTATACAGTATCTAATACAACTTTTTTAATTATTTTTTAAACTTTTTTTCATTTTTTCAAGTGTAAACAATTAACTAAACTTCTGTTTGTATTGTTTTTCGTTTTTATTCGCCCTTTGTCTAAAGAAACTTTTTTCCGGATGATTGTTTGCACGAAAATTCTCGAACAACCATTCGGAGAAACGTTCCCCGCTGGCAAAAAGCGGACGACAAACGTACCACACTCCAACAGTAGGCTTTGGAAGAAATTTAATGCGTGGTGGCATTGCGATCGCATCAAGGATTCCATACAAATAAAGCCCAAAAAAGTTAATTGTTTACACTTGAAAAAAATGAAAAAAGTAAAAAAAATATTAATTAAAAAAGTTGTAATAGTTACTGTTTTAGTTATGTCCGATAAACGCACAGGTAGGATTTTTACATATCGATTAATCAACCAGTAGCAATAAACTCGATCAAAAAATTTAGATTTTGAGTGTTTTGGTCGGTTTCCATCATCTGCAAATTCCGATGATAAAAATTCTTGTCATGGCATGTAAATAAATCCAATTTCGACATCATCCGAATTTGATATAAATCACAATAAAATATTTTCCCTTTGCCTTAAACCAAAACCCTTTCTTTCTTCAATTTGATCTGTTATAAATTTGAAACGACGAGTATGGCACACCAACAAAACGAACACCGCACGTGTACTGGTTTTTAGAGTTTTTCCGATTGTTCGGGGAAATAGCCAGCCAATATACACCGGCTATTTCCCCGAACGTTCGGGGAAATAGCCTTGGCCATTATGTTAATTTATTAAATTTTCTAAATTACCGTAATAATTTTTCAAAATATATTTTTTTCATTTATAGATATTTATTAAAAATTTTTAAACTGAGAATGTAACCCTGTAACAAAAACAATGTCAGAAAAATATTTTTTTTTATTCCACAATAAGTACCAGTCTTTAAATAAGACAATAACCCGCGATTTGTAGACGTCGTGATGGCCGAGTGGTTAAGGCGTCTGACTCGAAATCAGATGGGATCTTCCCGCACAGGTTCGAATCCTGTTCACGACGGTTTTTTTTATTCTTTTTTAATTTATTATATATTTTTTTTGTAATTCAAGTATTAAATAATTTGGGTATTTTCATTATTTTCTTTTAAAAATATGGAACTTAATTTCCATGCCGCAAACCGATCCAGTTCCTAGTATTTCTTTTTGCCACATGTAGCGCTACGTGACGATACCATTCGGCTTGCGATACTATTTCAAGGTGAAAGGCCAACTAGCATCAGGTTGCCAAAGTAAGTCAGACATTTAGTTTTGCGAAAAACTTACTCTTAAAATTGTGTGCTTCTCTTCTGTTACAGTTACGAAGCAGCATTAGTTTTCGTCAACATTACAACTCTTAATTACATGGCATCTGTTCTAGTAGTAGGCAGTGGTGGTCGAGAACATGCTATTGTCTGGAAATTAAGTGAATCGGAGAATGTGAAAACGGTGTACGTCTGTCCTGGAAATCCAGGCTGCTTTAATGAAAAAAAAGTTAACAATTTTGGTACGTACGTATAAAATTTACTTGTAGAATAAAAGCTTGACTTTTAATTTATTAATTTCTGTATATATTTTAGATGCGGATGTCAATAATCACGATGAAATTGTAAACTTATGCAGAATATACAAAATTGATTTAGTGGTGGTTGGACCTGAGCTACCCCTTGCTAATGGTAAATTATATAATATAACAATTATTCAGAAAAATGTAAAAAAAAAAAAATTAATTAATACCGTATACCGGTACCATATTTATTTTATTTTTTATTAATTCAGGACTAGCGGATGATTTAAAAAGAAATGGAATTAATTGTTTTGGTCCGAGTAAAAATGCTAGTCAGTTAGAAGCGAGTAAAGATTTTGCAAAACAGTTTATGCAACGTCATAACATCCCAACAGCGCAATGGAAAAGTTTTACTGACTTCGAACTGGCTAAAATGCACATTTTGGAGTAAGTAAGCATACACTTTATAACTTGTATTTTTTTATTTAATTTTTTATTTTGTTTATTAGGTGTTCATACAATGCTCACGTGATAAAAGCCAGTGGTTTAGCTGCTGGTAAAGGTGTCATTGTTGCTACATCAAATGATGAAGCTGTTGCTGCAGCAGAGTTGATTTTAAGGCAAAAATCATTTGGAAAAGCCGGTGAAACAATTTTAATCGAAGAATTATTAGACGGCGAAGAATTTTCCGTATATATATATATATATATAAACATATACATACATACATTATTTTTTTTTTTAATATATATTTTTTTAATACTAAACTCTGTTTCCAACACATTGTGAGAAACTCCCATTGGCTAGAGCCTTTTTTCCAGCGATTGTTTAATGCACTTGAAAAAATAATTCGAAAAATGACCATAAAAGAGCATAAACGAGCATAAATGACTAAAATTGACCACAAACGACCATAAATGACCATAAATGACCATAAATGACCATATATCATAGTTTTTGGTGGTTTTTTAATGCAAATTTGTATTAATATGTAAGCAAACATGCTCCAGCCAATGGGAATTTCTCGCAATGTGTTGGAAACGGAGTTTAAGTAGAATTTTTAATTGAATTTTTTAGGTTCTTGCATTTTCTGATGGACATCAAATTGCTCTGATGCCAGTTGCTCAAGATCATAAAAGATTACTTGACGGCGACAAAGGTCCCAACACGGGTGGAATGGGGGCGTACGCACCTTGTCCGCAGGTATAAATCAATTGTACGATTGTAAATGATTAATTTAGATGTATTTTTATTGTTTTAGATGAGTGATACTCAAGTGAATTACATAAAAAATGAAATCATTCAAAAATCAATCGATGGCATGCAGGAAGAAAATGAACCGTACGTTGGAGTTTTGTATGTTGGCTTGATGTTGACGGCGGATGGACCAAAAGTGCTCGAATATAACTGCAGATTTGGCGATCCTGAAGCTGAAGTAAGTTGTTTTTATTATTTGAATATAAAAATTGTCAAGTTGATTCATATTGTTGATGCTATTAATTAATTTTTTTTTTTTAGGTTTTACTTTCACTTTTAAAGAGTGATTTATATTTGACAGTAAGAGCTTGTGTTGATGGAAACTTAGATTCAGCACTGCCGCAGTGGCATGCTAATACCTACAGCGTTGGCGTTGTTTTGGCTAGTGAAAAATATCCATTATCGAGTGGGGAAAATCAACTAATTGAAGGTATAAAATTTGTCAAAATTATTATAAAGAATAATATTTTATTATTATTATTTAGGTATTGACAGTGTATCTAATTTTCATCACGTGTTTCACGCTGGAACTAGAAAAAATGATCATCAATTGTTTACTAATGGTGGACGAGTACTTGTTGTTGTTGCTAGTGCATCTAGTTTGACTGCTGCAGCACTTTCTGCTCAGGCTGCAGTGGAAAAAATAATATTTGTAGGAGAACAGCACAGATCTGATATTGCATTTAAAGGAATATTCAGGTTTTTATTACATAATACAAAAAAAAAAAAAAAAAAGGCGAGAGAGAATTATGTTATAAGCTCTATCCAACAATTCGTGCACGAAACTGAAAAGTTTTTTTTTTGCATTGAAAGTATATATTGTAATATCTTATTTTAATCCTCTAGTCAAGCCGAGTCGAAAAATCATTGTTTCGAAGCCAAAAAATGTGTGCAACAATATAAAAACCTACATATAAATAATTTTTTTAAATATTTTACGAGCGTTTTCGTTTGTTAACAATGGCATTCACATTTTTGGACTACAAAACAATGATGTTTCGACTCAACTCAACTAGAGGATTA
The DNA here is from genome assembly GCA_000239455.1 of Strigamia maritima. Taxonomy (NCBI): domain Eukaryota; kingdom Metazoa; phylum Arthropoda; class Chilopoda; order Geophilomorpha; family Linotaeniidae; genus Strigamia; species Strigamia maritima. The sequence continues at coordinate 140,435 of JH432108.1, forward strand.
AAATAAGATACCACACTTTCAGTACAATGCATAGGTCATTAACGAATAGGAGTTTCGTGCACGAATTGATAAATAGTTTTGTTTTTTTTTAGACGCAAGCGGCGACTTAGGCCATACACGTCTTTAATCTAACATACTGAATCTGACAAAAAAAAGAATGATAATGGTTTTGTTAATTTTTCTAGTGAAGCAATGGATAGAGGCTTAACTTACGCTAGTTCTGGTGTTGATATTGACAAAGGCGATCAATTTGTGGAAGCCATAAAATCGTTCGTTGCTAAAACACACCGAAAAGAAGTTTTAGGATCTATTGGTGGATTTGGTGGTTGCTTTAATCTAAAAGCAGTTAAAAAGTACAAAAATCCTACTGCCAATCCGATACTTGTGTCTGGTACAGATGGAGTTGGCACTAAATTAAATGTAATTTATTGAAAATAATTTTTTTTTCTTTTAATATTAACGCAAAAAATAATTATTTTTAGATTGCTCAAGAACTAAATCAACACAAATCAATTGGAATTGATTTAGTAGCGATGTGTGTTAATGATATTTTAACACTCGGTGCTGAACCATTGTTCTTTTTAGATTATTTTGCTTGTAGTAATTTGGTTACTGAAATGGCTAAAAATGTTGTCGAAGGAGTCGCAAACGGCTGTACGGAAGCCGGATGTGCACTGCTGGGAGGAGAAACGGCTGAAATGCCAGGAATGTATAAAAATAACCATTACGACATTGCTGGATTCGCTGTCGGTGTTGTCGATCAGACCAACTTGTTACCGAAAAGCGACATTATATCGTCCGGTGATGTCATTATCGGTTTGTCGTCATCGGGTGTTCACAGCAATGGATTCAGTTTAGTAAGAAAAGTCGTGGCTAGCCAAGAATTACAGTTAAATTCACCAGCGCCTTTTAATATTCACACAACTTTAGGTAAAATAAAATTATAATTATCGTAATACCGTATTCCCTCGGAAAGAACGGCATGCCGGATAGTGGGGAGTCAGACCAGGGTGCCGGATAATTCGAATTTTTCAGCATTTTGTCCGTTTAATTATTAAGTGACCAGTTGTCAACTTGTCAAAAACTGGCCAGACTAGTAATTACCGGCATGCCGTTGTTTCCGAGGGAATACGGTATACGGTAAGAGTATCATACTTTAATTGTATTTTTTTATTTAGGAGAAGAACTTTTAAAGCCGACCAAGATTTATGTGAAATGTATGTTACCGCTTATAGAAGATCATTTAATAAAAGCAGCTGCACATATTACTGGTGGTGGACTAACTGGAAACTTACCGCGTATATTACCCAAAAACATGTCGGCCGTCTTAGATGCAAATAAATGGGAAATTCCCTCAGTATTTGGGTGGTTGGCTGTGCATGGTAAATTACTAAACTTTATTTAACAATTTGTGCACGAAACTGCCATTGGTTAATGGCCTATGCATTGTACTGAAAGTATATATTGTAGTGTCTTATTTTAATGCTCTAGTAGAGCCGAGTCGAAAAATCATCGCTTCGTAGTGCAAAAATGAGTTGCCATTGTTAACAAATGAAAACACTTGTAAAATATTTAAAGAAATTATTTACATTTGGGTTTTTGTATTGTTGCACATTTTTTTTACTACAAAACAATGATTTTTCGACTTAGCTCGACTAGAGAATTAAATTAAGATGCCACAATATATACTTTCAGTACAATGCAAAAAAGTTCACTTTTTGGTTTTGTGCACGAATTGTTGGATAGAGTTTACTGTGCATAATTTGAATTTATCTGATTGTTACTTTAAAATCTATTTTAATTTTCAGGTATATCAGATACAGAAATGTTAAAAACTTTCAACTGTGGCATTGGAATGGCTTTGGTTGTCCGAAAGGAAGATTCATGTGAAGTTATGCGTAGATTGCATCTATTAAAAGAACAAGCATGGATCATAGGGCACATTGTGACACGGGGTAAATTTGCTTTATTATCATTTATAAATCAGTTTTAAAGGAGAAATACATTAAATTTCATCATACCACTAGAAGAAGACTGGTGAAAACAGTCGAAAGGCCTATGGTTGAGTTGACGGAATAATGAATTTTAACAAAAGTGTACCAAAATTGTCACAATACAAAAAAATTAAATTTCAGCTACCGGTAATGAATGCAGAGAGAAAGTTGTCATTCAAAATGCCAAAACAGCTTTGTTAAAATCTGTCATGTGCAGTGACATTAGCCAAAGTTACATCACGAAGATTTCATCACACAAAAGAAGAGTTGCTATCCTCATATCTGGAACTGGTACTCCAGTAGATTATGCAGTGTTGATTGTACAGAATACTAATTTTTATATATTTTAAGGAACAAATCTGCAGGCTTTAATCGATTCCACTAATAATCCTTTCAGTTCCAGTAAAATTGTCTTAGTTATTTCTAACATTCCCGGTGTAAAAGGGCTGGAAAGAGCTCAAAAATATAATATACCAACACAAGTATGTAATTTAAAAAAAAAAAAGTAATAAAACAACAACAACACCACATTTTATTAATTAATTAAAACTATTTCAGGTTATTTCACATAAAGACTATAAAACTCGTCTTGCTTTTGACATGGCTGTCAATGAAGTATTAAACGTAAATGAAATAGAAATTGTTTGTCTCGCTGGGTTTATGAGAATTTTAACTGGTAACTGGATCAGTCATTAAACTAAACTAAACTATTTAGCAATTCGTGCACGAAACTCCCACATTGGTTAACGGCCTACGCATTCTACTGAAACTATATGTTGTGGTATCTTATTTTAATCCTCTAATTGATTCGAGTCGAAAAATCATCGCTTCGTAGTCCAAAAATGTGCGTGCCATTGTTAACGAACGAAAACGCTCGTAAAATATTTTAAAAAATCATTTGCATTTGGGTTTTTGTATTGTTGCGCACATTTTTTGGCTACGAAACAATGATTTTTCGACTTAGCTCGACTAGAGAATTAAATTAAGATGCCACAATATATACTTTCAGTACAATGCAAAAAAAATCACTTTTTGGTTTTGTGCACAAATTGTTGGATAGAGATTTCACTCATTTTATTATAACTACATTTTATCATTTAGGAGAATTTGTTCGCTTATGGCGTGGCAAGTTGCTGAATATCCATCCATCTTTATTGCCATCATTTCCAGGACTAAATGCTCATAAGCAAGCAATAGAAGCCGGGGTATGCTTTACTGGTTGCACTGTCCATTTTGTAGTGGTAAGTTAATTTAGTTGGTTTATTTTATGAAATAATTACCTACATCATAATTTGAATGTTAGGAAGAAGTAGATTCTGGTGGAATTGTGGCTCAAGAAGCGGTTCAAGTGCTTCCATTTGATACTGAGGAAATTTTAGCTGAGCGAGTGTTATTGGCTGAACATCAAGTGTATCCGCGAGCATTAGAGTTATTAAGTAGACGACAAGTCAGTCTTTCAGATGATAATAAAGTATTACGGCAGTAATTTTCGATATACTGTATTACCCCGAAAACAGCGGCATGCCGGATAATGGCGAGTTCGACCAGGGTGCCGGATAAAACGGGTCAAAAACCATTCAAAAAAAAGGTTTTTTTTTACTACCCAGTCAAAAAACTATTCAAAACCAGTCTAAAACAGTACTAAAAAAAAAAA
>JH432108.1:144102-161323 GCA_000239455.1 Strigamia maritima
CCGGAAAACCGGCATGCCGCTGTTTTCGGGGTAATACGGTAGTAACTTTACGGAAAAAAACGTGTTGTTACAAAGGAAGAAGTGCTTTAAAAATAAAGTGTTTTGTATGAATTTAATTTAAAAAAATGTTGAAAAGAAATAATAGTTTTTCATTTGAATGCAAATTAAATGCGAATGAGTTACAAATAATCTTGTTTTCAAAAAAAAATAATGAAAAATATTTTCTATAACAACCTGCTGTTCCTGCCTAAACTCTATCCAACAATTCGTGCACGAGACTGAAAAGTGAACTTTGCATTGTACTGAAAGTATAGATTGTGATATCTTATTTTAATCCTCTAGTCGAGCTGAGTCGAAAAATCATCGTTTAGTAGCCAAAAAATGTGCGCAACAATACAAAAACCTAAATGTAAAAAATTTTTTAAAATCTTTTACGAGCGTTTTCGTTCGTTAACAATGGCACGCACATTTTTGGACTACGAAGCAATGTTTTTTCGACTCAGCTCAACTAGAGGATTAAAATAAGATACCACAATATATACTTTCAGTACAATGCATAGGCCAATGGGAGTTTCGTGCACAAATTGTTAGATAGAGTTTAGGCCTCTTCAATTTTAAACATACTATTACTCTCTGATCTAAACTATCTGTCTGATGCCCTTCGGGATGTAATATATATTCGTCCAAGATGGAACTATCTATGGAACTATGGAAAAAGAAAGTTAAAGATGGATACGCACTCGAGGCCAGTGTTGCCAACTTAGCGGATTTCCCGCTAGATTTGGCGGATTTCCCGCTAGATTTGGCGGATTTTTGAGACCCCCCCAGCGGGAAAAAAAACAAGGCAGCGGACTGCGGAAAATCTAGCTTGGAGATTTTACAATCGGCGGATTTTTGGCGGATTTTAAGATTTTTAAAAAAACACACGGCCCACTTGGGCCGTGTGGGGTCTTTCTTATTGGTCAAAAAATTGACAAAATTGTTTTTTTTTAAAAATCATAAAATTTCGATAATTTTTCTAGAAAAAGCTAAAAAAAAAGTGGGCCGTGTGGGGTCTTTCTCATTAATCAAAAAATTGACAAAATGTTTTTTTTTAAAAAAAATCTTAAAATCCGCTGATTGGAAAATCTCCGTTAAAAAATGCCGATTAAAAATTTATTTTAATTTTTTTTGGCTTTTTTCTTTAGCTTGTGAGCATTCGGAAAATGACACACTAAATTTCAATATTGGACTATGCAGGCCCAAACCCAGATAACTCGCTGCCGTCGTACATGGGAGTCGGGCAGCCTTTAGATTTGGTACTCGCTGTTGTAAAGGACTCACAGGTTGTAAAAACACTTTGGATGAGAGGTTTAATGCGCGAAGAGGCAAACGCTCGAGCGGGTGGGTTTGCTTGGATTTCTATCGCGCGAACACGTAGCTGGTTCAATCATGGAAACTCACACAGTTTTTTAGTCCAGTAATGATGAATCACCGACAGGTGAGAAGTACCAATTCCGTATTCTAAAAAGGTGGCCTTAAGACTGATAAATTCACTGCTAATGAGATGGGTTCTACAACTCCAAAGTTGGCATTTCAGCTACAAACGCTCATGTTATAGAGTTGTAATGACGAGAAGCATATTAAAGGTGAGCTCGGTTGCAAGCTCAGACTTCAAGTGTCTAAACAAACTTGCTTGATCAGAGAAATCACCTCCCACCAGGTGGTCAGAATGGGTCAAGCCATACAAAAGTTAATAATAACTAAGGGGAGGAGAGGTGATTACTCATCACATAGGCACAACCTTAAGGTGCTAAAATAATTATGCAAATCACATGTTGGTGTGAAAATTTAAATTTTAGAATTTCATATTTTTGGCCACACGGATCATGATACTTCCCCCACCGAGATTTCGTTTATTTTCGTAAACAAATCTCAAAACAAGCAAAAAATACAAAATTCAAAAATACGAATTAATAAATTTCTTAACAATAATGAAATAAATAAACACAATAAAGACAAAAACATAAGTTGTTAGAACAAAAGGATTTATTTACAAAAGGAAGAAAAAGAAAAAGAAAATGATAGAAATTTCCGGCATAGGTAACAATCAAATTACCTATGTCGATTATATGAAACAGCATGATAATTATCGGTCAAGGGAAAAAATTAACCAGCCGGGCTCTAAAGGTTACTTCTCCCCTAACACCTGGCGGTCCATAAAAGATAAGAAACAAACAAAGACAATTCCATCAGGTATCAAAAAGAGAACAAAAAGGTCAAGTAACGACAGATTATTTTTTAGGTACTTAACAAATATTTGTCAACCAACTCGGTTGATCAAAAAATATCAAAAAAAAGGTAAGATAGTATCATAAAAGCTAAATATTCAAAAAACAAAAATAACCTAAGGTTAATAAAAAATTGAATCATGGTTATAAAATATTGCCGTGGCACATCAGGTGCAAAAAACTTATCAAAAAAGAAACAGTTCTACATTATCAACCTGATTAACGATCATTAATAATTCAAAAAATAATCACGGAAAGTAATCAAAAACAAACAATATACATTACCTATCGGTAATTCAAAAAATAAATAGAATAAACTTATCCTTATGTGGTAATAATTATACAACGTTTAGGTACTCACTATTTGTTGAATAGGTAAACACAATATGTCACCGACTTGGTGATAAAAACAAAATAACACAAAAAAGTCCTCCTGAGGTAAAAACTGTCCAAAATAAATGAAACACAGGAATGTCATAATCGGTATAAAAGTCTAAACCATTTGGTTACAAATTCGTCGAATGGCTCGCATCGCTATTTGAATGATGACTATTCTGACGTCTGAATCCGATTGTTTTGTTGTTTTTTATTTGTCCTTTCTATGGTTTTTGTTGTTATCAGCCCTAATCTGCTCTATCATCCGTTCAAAACAGCGGTTGGTGAATTTTTCTCCGGCATAATTTCGGCGAAAACGTCCCATAATGAACTCCCGATGGTCAGAGCTCATATGGAAATCATACTCTAGCAAATTCGACACAACATATTCCACTACCAGAGGTTCAACCTGTAAGTCCGGTATTCCAGTCGATGGCAGGCTGATCCGTACCTTATCGTTCGGTACGAGTGTTGAAATCGAATTCATCGTATTCAACGGCTTCACGAAATTATTACTCAAGTTTGCCACCTTTTCAGGTGTCCAGCAATCAACAGCCCTCGCTGTCCATTCGCTTTGGGCCTTGAGTTTTGCCAACTGGATGATGCACCAGATGGTGCTGCCGTCGCTCCTTGTTCTTCTGACGATGGTTGGTCACGTCCTGACTTCGATTCTTGATGTTCGATTACAAAGTCTCGTACCTCCTTTGGGGTCATGTTAAGTTCATTCGCCATCCGATTCATAACGGTTTCCAACGCGTCACGCTTCGCCTTATGGGTGTTCTCGGCGTCGATTTTCGCTTTCGCCGCATCTTGCTCGGCACGAGTCGCCGCCTCCTCTTGCATCCGCTTCCTCATGGCATTTCGGTTGGTGACTGACTTGCACATAAAATAGTGCACCTCTTCTAATGCGGCAACTCGAACTTCCTCTCGAGGGTGATTTTCTTGCTATCGAGTTGGTGTTCAATACCCATCGCAATGGACTTCACATACCGAAGGTATCTAACACCACATCCTGACGGTCCGGAGGAATGACTCGAAAATCAACCTCCACCATCCGCCTCATTAGCGCCTTCCACTCCTTGGGAGACATGTGAATTCGAGCGGGATTATTCAGTGACGGGCGCAAAAATTCGAGTTCATTGTAACGGAAAAATTCCGCTCGGCGTTGAATCATGACTTGGGGATACGATGAACATCCTAAGTCGTCAAATTCGGCTGGTTTACTCGCTGTTTTGGTGTCGACAGATTTGCCAAATGCAATATTGTCCTCGATCATCTTCAGACGCGCCAATTCGGCAACCGTAGGTTGTGGCTCATCTGGAATAGACGGCTTCTGAATATAGAGGACAGGTGGCGACGGAACTAATTCATGCACATTTGGTGCGTCACCCGTAGAAACCGAAGGTGGAGGAGTCGGAATCTTCGGTGGTGGTGATGGTTCCTTCACATGATATGCCAAAGAAAAATCACCTTGCGGTGATGCTGGCCCCGATTCAACAGACGAAACTGATGTTCTGAGACGTCCTCGTGCGAAGGTTGTGGGTTTAGGGACGTTTTTATCAAAATGACGACCCAACTCTTCTTCGCTTGACAAACCCAACGGTGGAATAGGAACGACCTCCTCGAATCGAACTTGGTTTACAAGTGCCAAAGGTGGAAGTGACGCCGAAAAGAGTAATTCTTCACCTGATGGTGACTTTAACGATGATTTCGTCGGGTCTGGCGATGGTAGGCGTTTCTGCGAATGGAATCGTCGTTTTCGCTCCCTTTTGGTAATTCGCTGTTCTGCTCGGGCTGCTTCTCGGGTGGTTTGTGACGTCATCATGCTCGCACGATCCAAAATGGCCGGCAACGACATCGATGGCGCCGTCAAATCATCGAAAAATTCCTCCAAATTGCTTCCCAAGTCATGGTAGGCCAACTCGGCCTCACTGTTGACCTCTGGTGTCGATAACACCAATGGCTGAACTCGACCAATACCAGAAAACTTGAGGTCAACTTCGAGCTGTGCTTGGTCGTAGGCAGTCATCTGCTGATATTGTTCGTCAGTAACTGTTGGTGCTGCCGGAGTGATGGTATGGGTTGAATTTCCCTTCGGATAACACCATGCACGTGGGATCATCCTTGATTTGAGCCACCCGTTGCATGAGGTTCCAATACCCTCTATGGGAAATTCGAAATCGTTCCACCGAAAAGGTGTTCGCTTGAAGTACCACAGGTTCCGGAAAATTCGCATTGGATAACTGGAGTCCGTAAATCTCCCTCCGATGTAGGTTATAAGCCACCAGAACTCGCATCCAATACCGAAACTGCGAGCGGCGAAGTTCACCTCGGCCTCCACAGGCGCGACACTGTCTCGGCACACTGACGTTGGCAAACTCAATGGAATGGCCGCAACACACCGGGCAACATTCGAAATTGGGAAATGTTGGGTCCCGCGGGTCGTCCGGATGAAAGTCTGGTGTTAAGAAGGCATCATTGGTTTGGATCTCAGGTAGCGGCAAAAATGCAGGATAAATGGCGGACGAAGACTGAATTTGACTTAACGCCATTTTGGTGATAAGCCTAAATTAGGATATAATGACGAAATTACAATTCGGAAAAAATAATAAAAAATGATATAATATAAACGAAAATTCAACTACTCACGCTTGATTAGTTACTAGCAGGTAGCAATTAAATCAATTTAGCACAATGTATTACTCGTTTGGTAAGAATTAAATTAAATACTCGGGTTTATAGTGAAAGTTACGTGTCGGGTGCAAGGAAACGTCTCGGTAAGCACGTTCACAAAAGGTCACGTGACTGGCGAATATAACAACCAATCACAAAGCCTGTAACAACAGGTGGCCATAATAACACGCCATTTAACGGCTGCAAGTGACAACACAGAGACAGAATCAGAACACCTTAACGCTAAAAATATGGAGAATTAAAAAGAACAAAAAATAAGAAAAAATAATTAAAATATGAAAATTTAGAAAAATCAAACGTGGGTAGTGCTACATTCGTTTTTTTTTGGTTTTTAGGTTTTTTGAAATGCTTATCCATCCTAAGGTGGTTCAGCATCGAATGTCGCATCAAAAATGTCGAAAACATTATTAATATATTTTTTGACGTGTAACTCGATGACATTGATATCGGTGGGTGTTAAATGGTCGTCATCTTCGTAAAACCACTTTCGAATGTCAATGACATTGTAAGGTCTAGTTTTTTGGCCTTGTTCGTCCGTAAGAATAAAGGTGTTTGGTCCAACAATTTTATGAATTATAAAAACTCTTTTAGTTCTTTGGCGTAATCCAGCAGCAAATTGCCGATCGGCGGACGAAAGTTGTCAGTTTTTTAGTGTGACCCAATCTCCTGGCTGAAAATCGTGAGTTCTACGGTGAACATCAAACCACCGCTTATGTTGGATCTGAGCTCTCTTCAAATTTTCAGTGGCTCGCTCCCTCATTTGAGTCATATGCAGATGTAAATTTTCAGCAACCGCTGGCAGCAATGGTTCTCCGTCGTCGGTGTCTGTATCGATGTCACCTGGGTAGCGTGCCTCCTGTCCAACTACCATTCGGTAGGGCGAGTATTTGAGAGAAATTTGATAAGCTGTGTTAATAGCAAGGACGAAAAATCTAATATGGAGGTCCCATCTGGTGTGATCGTCGATGTAAGCTAGAATACACGATTTTAACGATTGATTAAGTCTTTCGGCCAAGTTTGGCTGCGGATGGTAAGCTGCAGTGTATCGGTTGGTTGCTCCCATTTGTCGGCACTTAGACTGAAACTCAAAGGATCTAAATGATGGGGCATTATCGCTAACAATAATTTTTGGAAATCCCCATCGCTGACAGAACTTAGTAATTTGATGGATGGAAGTTCTAGCATCAGATGAATTGGTGAGTCGAATGTCTAACCACCGTGTGGCAGCGTTAACCATAACGAAGGCATAAGTATGGCCTCCAGTTGATTTGGGTTTAGGTCCATAAAAGTCAATATAGATGGTATGGAAGATATGACGTGGTCTGGCAGACAACATTTTTCCAAAAGGTAGACGTCTTTCTGGTTTAGACCTCTGGCAAGGCTCGCAAACTTGAATCCAGGTTCGGACATCTGCTCTCATTCCTGGCCAATAAACTCGAGATCTGAGTCTACATAATGTTTTTTCGACTCCCAAATGGCCAACAGATGGTGGATAGTGGAGAGCTCGAAAATATTGTTCTCGTAAGGATAATGGCAAATAGATTTGTCTCCTGCGTAGCATGGTGTCAGTGGTAACAGGCAAAAATCTGCACAGAAGTTCCTTGTGAAGTTTGTAGTCGATTGTCTTCCTTCGAATCCTTTCTGCTTCATTTCGATCGTTAGGTAATTGCTGTGTGGTTAGATAAAGAATTTTTTCATTGCTCCACTCATCCTCTTCCTGAGCTGTGATAATTTCCTGAATTGATGGAAGTAATTCAAAGGGTGGATGCTCAATTGGTGGGTCATGAATTTTTTCTGCCTCTCTCTCCGCCTCCGTCAATGGTCTGACCACAGGTAGTTGCAGTCCAGACGGGCCAGGCCGTGGAGATCGCTGTCTAGGAGGTGGTGTCAGAACTGCTGGTCCAATTGGTAGTTTATATACTGAGACTTGGCTATCCTGCGACGAAGTAGTAGATGAATCCGAATTATAGTCGTGTAGCAAAGGCGCTTGTTCCTTGACAATGTTAGGGATTGGGTCAGATTGTGGTATGAAGGGTAAAGTGAGAGGTGAGGTAAGAGTTGTTGAGGAAGGGTCAACTGGTGTAGGTACGTCAATTGGGACAAGGGGAGTTGAAATTACAGGATCAACTATTGATGTGGTTGTTGGTGTCAACTGAGTTGATTGTCTTGTGCTCTGCCCTCCAAGTGGCGTAGGAATGCCAGATAATCTTCGGGGATTCTTAGGTGGTCGTCCTCGTCTTCTCTTCAAATCCTTTGGTGGATTAATTTTAGGAATGGGTATTAAAGTTGTAGGTGGTATGACAGGTAATCTAACTTCAATTTTCCTAGGCCTTCCTCTTCCTCTTTTTGGTTGTGGAATTAGAGTAGGCTGTTGAGGTGTTGGTAAGGCTAAAGGTGGGGTTGGTTGTGTCCCAGCTTTGGGTTTAATGAAAATTGGAATTCTTGACAGACGTAGAATTGGTGGAGTCCTAGCAGGTGTAAAAACAGGTGTTCTATTTTTTAATCTTGTTGATCGTTTAAGAGTCTTTCTCTTGCATTTAACAGTCTTTAACGTGTTTATGACCTTAAAGGTGGGCCACTGGGTGTGATCATCAAAAAACGCCATATAGCGACCAAGGGGCAGTCGTCTGCATCCAGATCTTCCGGTGGGTCGACTGGTGCACGGCTTAAGGCGTCAGCCACGCGGTTCTTGCAACCAGAACAGTGTAAAAAGGTGAATCTATACTCACTAAGAGCTAAAACCCAGCGGGCTAACCTTCCTTTTGGTTCTCTTTGTTGAAAAAGCCATTTTAAAGACAAGTGGTCACTTTCAAGATAGAAATCCATCATTTCAAGGTAATGTCTGAACCTTTTAACTGCCCAAACAGCAGCAAGGCATTCAATTTCCGTAACAGAATAATTTTTCTCTGCGGTGTTAAGTGCACGAGATGCAAAAGCGATAGGTATTCTTTCGCCTCGATTGTTAAGTTGCATTAGAGCAGCTCCCAAACCAGAATAACTAGCATCAGTTTGTAGGATATATGGCTTCTTCCAGTCTGGAAACTTCCTTTGCAATGTTGGTGCTGAAAGTTGTTCTTTTAACTCGTCGAACACCTTTTGGTGTTGATTATCCCAAATCCATTCTGCGTCCTTCTTCAGTAATGGTCGAAAAACTTCACAGGACTTGGAAAAATTGGTAATGAAGGATTGATAGTAGCCAATCATTCTTTTGAACCGTTGTAGCTCCCGCAAATTCGTAGGTGGAGGATATTTTTGAATAGCTGCTACCTTTTTGGGATTTGGAATGATTCGTCCAGCCTCGACTATGTGTCCAAGAACTTCAAGTCGAGTACGGCATAACTCGGTTTTGTTGGAATTCATGGTGAATCCAGCTTGGTATAATTCGCCTAGAATGAGTCGCAAATGTTCTACGTGTTCTTCAAAGGTTTTACTAAATACGATAACGTCATCCACATATACGAACACAAACTTGTAAAGGTATTTAGCTAAAGTCTTATTCATGGCTCGTTGTAAGGTAGCTGGTCCATTAATGGGTCCAAATGGCATCCTAACATATTCGAAAAGTCCCCTATGGGTGATAAAGGCTAAGTATCTCTCATCTCCTGGCCGAACCCCAATTTGGTGAAACGCTTCTCGGCCATCGATAATTGAAAACCAATGTGCACCTCTTAGGTATGCGAAAATATTGTCTATATCGGGTAAAGGATACACATCAGGTATAGTTTGCTGGTTAATTGGTCGAAAATCCATTGCCGTACGCCAGTCTCCTGTTTTCTTCGGCACAACGACAGGTGCAACAGCACAATCACTTTTAGAACATCGAATCATCCCTTGTTGCAGCTTTTTGTCAATGTAAGCATCAATGACAGCTTTTTTGGCTGGATTGACTGGTCGAACTGGTACATGGATGGGTTTAAAACCTGGTTTCAGATCCACTTCGAAAAAGGTATTGTTACAAAGTCCAATTTCTTCTCGAAATATCTTCGAAATGGGTTTTAAAGCCGCGATGAGTTGTTGAATTTGTTTCACCATAGGGGGAGAAAACTTCCAAGCCCAGCCTCCTTGTGGCCTCCCCTGGGCACTCCACTGTGGCACTTTGTTTTTCCGCTGCAGTAGTGCTAATGGGTCGTCTGGTTATCTATATTTTTTCTGTTTTTTGCTCCTCTTTCCCTTCTGTGGCTTTTGTCTTTGTTTTTGACCAATTCTTTGATAATGTAAAACTGCATTCCATTCTGTAATGGAATGTAGTGATTATCATTGGTCAAATGTGTTTGTCTGTGTCAGATTTATATTGGTCAGATTTAGTATGTCAGTTTCAGTGTGTCAGATTAAAAGACGTGTATGGCCTAAGTCGCCGCTGGCGTCTATAAACTCAATTCTATCTATCTATGTTTCACCGTAAGGTGGTTTCAAAGTTGGTGATAAATCCAGTCGAGATTGATCGGATCTGTGGAGGGGTGATATGATATGAAGTTAGCCAAATTAACATACTTTTGCTCTTCTTCAGTCGTCAACGAGGATTTTTTTTCTTCCATACTACTACAAGTTGTTTGTTGTTCGGCTAACAACTTAATGGCTTCTTCGTTCAACTTCCGAATCACAGGTTCGACTGCTTTTTCTCGTTTACGTTGGCGTTTCAATTTACGTGATTGACTAAATGACCATCTTTTATACATCTTGGTTGGTTTTGCAGATGCTAAAGGTGATGTCTCTTTACGTCTAGGTGACCAAATTGATGATGTGAGGTGTTTATTTACACGATGTTGAATTGTTTTAACTCGTTTCTGTTGATCATCATTTGGATATTCAAAAACTTCTTTTTCCGAAGACCTGAAATTCAAAAGAACACAATTAATTTCTGAGGTTGTTACAGTTTGTATATCTGGAGCCGATTTTTTATCATCGGATTGTACAGGGAATAAAAGTACTGGTTCAGAGTTCTGTGCTTCTTCAAGTGTTAAAAAAGGTCTCTTTTCGGATGTACCACTAAGGTACCACTGTCCTTGCACATAATCTTCTTGTAAACCCACTGCTCTGCAAAAGTCTCTGCCTAGTAGTAGATCTTGACTGGTTTTAGGAATCACTAAACAAGTGAATTTAATAACAGCTAAAGGAGCACGAATAGCTAATTGCACCGACCCCGTGCATGGCACATACTCGTCCGCTGCTGTACGTATTTTTTCATTTAATTTCACAAGTGGTAAAGTCATTTTCTCTTGGAGTTTTTCCAGCAACCGTTGGGACATAAGGCATGTTTGCGCCCCCGTATCCAATAATGCTACAAAGGATAAATTAGTCCAAGTTAATGTGACATATGGCGCGTGTGGATTACGTCGGTCTTGTGTTGTAATTTCCACTACAGGTTCCTTAGTTTTAGTCACCTCGTCAGGTGATAACATGACAAAATTGATGAGGTTAGGAGTGGCCAGTTCCTTAACAGGTGTCTGATTGGTAGTTGTATTAAGTTGGGAGCTAGTTTCTTTAATTTCAGGATTTGAAACTTTTAATTTAGAGTCAGTCGTTAAGTTGTCAATTGGTGCGACATCCTTCACCTTTTTTGGCTCCTGTGTCGACTTAGTCCTTTTTCGTGATCCTGAAAGGTTTACTGGAGCAGTAGGAGCTTCTACTTTTTGGTCTGGCTCGTTGGTTTTGCCCTCGTCGCCATCGAGCCCTGCACGTTTCCCGACGGAACCCAGACTTTTCCACACGAGGGGCATAATGGCTTCCAGGTCTTCTTATCGACGAGAAACCATCTGTCTCGCCTGGTCTTCCTCCATGTGCCATGGTCCGGACACGCAACATGGGTTGGTGGGCTAGGTCCCGGTGGAAAGGTGATTACAGATGGGTGACACACGTGGGCTGTTGAGTCGGTGACTTCCGTGGCTTGAGCTGCCGCAGGTGGCACTTTGGTGGAGGTCGTAGCCACGACTGGTGTGGCGTCTGCTTTACTGTCGCTGCTCGAATCTGAATTATCAGATTTGGCCTCACCACAAATTTGTAAAAAAGTCGCAAAAGCTTGCTGAGCCTTGGTAAACCTTTTAGGTCTAGGAAAAGGTACGAATTGTTTCTTTTTCTTCTCCTCCTCTCCTTCCACAACAGGAGGTTTGCTGGGTGCTGCTGTTGACGCCAAAACTGTTTGTCCTCCCACACCAGAAGGTAAAGGCATCCTCTGATCCGGTATTCCAATCAGCTTATATTCGTAGGTTCGCAAAGCATCCAATTGCAAACGCTCATCCATCTTCCCACCCATCTTGATGGCTTGGTCAATGGAATTAACTCCCAACGCCCGAGCAATTTGCACCACCTCAGTTTGTAATTTGTTCTGCGCAGTTTGCCACTGGAGTTCCTTGTCTTTAATTCCGGTAATTTCCAAATAATAAATAATTTCGGACAGGAAATTAGACGTTGGTTCACCAGGTCGCTGTTTCTTCTGCGCCAATTTGACAGTGGCTGCTGCTGCGTTAATGGAGAACATTTCACGAAATAGTCGTTCAAAATCCTCCCAAGTGGTTGGTTTAGGTTTCTGGGCCATCCACCATCGTTGTGCTTTTCCTCGCAATGCCTGGACAACGTATACCTTCAGGTATTCAGCAACTGGTATCCTCATGGTATAATAATGTGCATATAATCTTCCCAGGAACAGGTCAACTGTGTCAAACTCTGCTTTATCAGGATCAAAGTAAGGGATTTTCTCAACCTTAAGGCGATATTGATGCAAAATATTTGATGGTGCAGCGCCTCTTTGAAGGGATGGTGAAGAAAGTGACAAGTGGTCCTTTGTTTTCGGTTCCTGGTAGGAAATGCATACTTTTTCACGTATCATCTCTGACATAAGACCCTCATTGATGATACGAGCCGATTGTCTCGTTGAGATAACGGAAAGTGCCAACAATGAAGACGCAGTTGTAAACACAGGATGAGTAGTCGTCGTCATAGTTGTGGTGGTCGGCGAAATGGTGGTTACAATTGTTGTAGTCACGGGTACAAATGGATTTCCCGGCGGAGAAGTTGCAAATGGATTTTTGGAAGCGTCAGCTGACACGTGCCCCTGGCCAACATGAGGTGCCAGTGGATCTGCTGCACGTGGGGCAGTAAGGTTCGTCGAACTTGTAGGTACAAATCCAGCACGTCTTGCCTGACTGGCTCTATTCACACCACCCAAAAGTGCTTGGACTAAGGCCGTACGTATGCTTTTGGTCCAAACGTTCATTGATTCGAATCTCCATGGCCACAGCTCGTCTGTTGACTGAATTCTCGAATGCATCGGTGATCCTTTGCAAAATTCGGTCCTCCAATCGGCGTTCTCGCATTTCCTGACGTGAGGCAAAAACTTCATCCTCTTCTACCGCAAAGGTAGCTCCGTGCCTCGGACGTGAGCTTGGTGGTGTGTACGACGAGGTAGGTGGGCGAGAGTCGGTATCCAAAGATGAAAAAACAGGTAATGAAGTACCAAAAAGTCCCGTCCTTGGTTGAAACTCAGGTGAATTTCCTAGTACCAAATCGCTAGATCCCTCACTGGCTCTTCTAGGTCGGAATGAGGTTGTAGTTTGCCAAGTCAGTGGCTCGACAGGCAGCTGGGGGCCAGTGGGTGATGGTGTTGGGTTAACTGTCATCAACAATGGGGCTGTTGCATACGTTGTCACCGAAGGTGTATCCACTGGTGATGGTACAGGCGGCTCATTATCGTCTTGGCGAAATGGAGCTGTCGCGTCGGTGGTCCGTCGCAACTCCAAATCGATAAATGACGCCCAAATGTCATGTTGAGACAGTTCCTCGAAATCAAATGGATTTAGGATGTGTTGAATTCGGTCCATTTTAGTGCGAAAATAAAGTTCAATTAATAATAGGATGATAATAATCAACAAAAATGGTGATACAGTGAATTATACTTGCTTGTAGGCTTATGAAGGTTTCTTCAGTACCCAAAGGTATGCTGTATAGTGTCCTTAAAGCGTATCCTGTCAAGCTCGCCAAGTGGGAGCATTCGGAAAATGACACACTAAATTTCAATATTGGACTATGCAGGCCCAAACCCAGATAACTCGCTGCCGTCGTACATGGGAGTCGGGCAGCCTTTAGATTTGGTTCTCGCCGTTGTAAAGGACTCACAGGTTGTAAAAACACTTTGGATGAGAGGTTTAATGCGCGAAGAGGCAAACGCTCGAGCGGGTGGGTTTGCTTGGATTTCTATTGCGCGAACACGTAGCTGGTTCAATCATGGAAACTCACACAGTTTTTTAGTCCAGTAATGATGAATCACCGACAGGTGAGAAGTACCAATTCCGTATTCTAAAAAGGTGGCCTTAAGACTGATAAATTCACTGCTAATGAGATGGGTTCTACAACTCCAAAGTTGGCATTTCAGCTACAAACGCTCATGTCAGAGAGTTGTAATGACGAGAAGCATATTAAAGGTGAGCTTGGTTGCAAGCTCAGACTTCAAGTGTCTAAACAAACTTGCTTGATCAGAGAAATCACCTCTCACCAGGTGGTCAGAATGGGTCAAGCCATACAAAAGTTAATGATAACTAAGGGGAGGAGAGGTGATTACTCAACACATAGGCACAACCTTAAGGTGCTAAAATAATTATGCAAATCACATGTTGGTGTGAAAATTTAAATTTTAGAATTTCATATTTTTGGCCACACGGATCATGATAAGCTTTTTCTGGAAAAAATTGGCGGAATTTTAGCGGATTTTCACCTTTTAGAGTCAGCGGATTTTAGCGGAATTTAGAGGTTACCAAAGCGGAATCCAGATTTTAGAGGTTACCAAAGCGGAATCCAGATTTTAGAGTTGGCAACACTGCTCGAGGCATATTCCATGGTTTCAATCATATCAAAGTTTTTTTAAAATTTATATAAGAAAATTTCATTATGGAGGCGCAGTGAGATCCATTATGAGTATTCTAATTTTATGTTTTATATTTTTTTATTTGGCCTCCTTAGAGACCTCCAAAAATTGCCTAATCCGACTCTAGACGAGTCGTATTGGCAGGGTATTGGGTAAAGTTTTCAACTAGCAATAACCACATCTCAGTAAACCTTCATTGATTATGGTATTGCCTCTGCGCAAAGCTAAATAATCGTAATTTCCAATAGAAACGTCTACATGTCAACTTATATTTAGGTAACCGCTGCACGATTGTTTCAAACTCGTTTTAAAAATGTTTAAAATACTCAAATTTTTTTTTAAATATTCTTATTCATTCATTTCATAATAATCTAATTATCTATTGATGAATCTAATTATACGTTAAATTTTAGAAAATATAAAAGTTCCACCAATCGAGCGCGTGGCGCTTTACAGCATGACATCTAGATCCAATTGTGGATTGTGGGCGAAATAATTTTAGTTGAAAATACATAGATAGTTTATGAACAGAAAATATTACCGTGAATTATAATCGTCTTCAAAGTCTTCGGCATCAGAGCCAACAAGATTATTTTTGAATTTTAATTAAGCAATTCAAAATTCCCGCGTCTTTGCGTCAGATAGTGTCAGATATCGTCAGATATCGTCGGCTGGCTCACTAATGACGATTCACGACTAAAGTTTATTATATTTTTTTTATAAATCGGATTATACTATTTATTGTAGCCCCAAATAGTTAAAAATTCAACTAATTTCTAGATACTTAAAATATAAACTCAAAAGCTAGACAGCTTCCGGTGCGCCATCTGCTAACCAACATGGTCAGCATAGCCAAGGTTTTCGTGTGGGTGAGTTCAGATGTGCTGTCTCGTCTAGTCGCTAGCATGGAAAAAAAAAGCAGCGCTAACAAACGATGAGTAGAGCATCGTAAGAAACACATGTAAGTAGGCCACCACTTTCAGCTGCAAAACAGGTTGAAATTAGGACGGTTATCATGAACTTGTTTAAGTTCTCTCACTGACTTCACTTGGCTTTACAGATTTAATCTTATTCCAAGGTAAAAAAAAAAACAAACAAAAAAAAAATTTTTATAACAATAATAATAATAATATTAATAATATAATTTATTTTTCTTTAGACCTCATATATATATTCGTATAACAATGAATTTATCAACAATCAATCGATTATTAAAGCGTTATCCCACAAAATGGATCGCATTTGCCGTATTCCTCTGGCTGATTCTACTTTTCAAATACTGCGGATTCTTTACGTATTTCTTCACCAGAGATTATTTCAGCGAGTTCACATATCCCTTGGAAGGTGACATCCCGAAATGTGTATCTCAATTGAGATCCGGACAAAATCCCGATATTAAACCATTGACCACAGCTAATTATTCATTTATTCGTTTCAACAAGACCAAATGCCTCGACTCATCGATGACGAAAAAGAAGAAAATAAATTTACTAATCCTGGTCAAATCCGCATTACATCATCGAGGTAACCGAGGAGCCATTCGTAGATCATGGGGTCAAGAAACAGCGATTGCAAATGTCGAAATTCGTATTCTTTTTCTACTTGGAATCTCCGCTTCGCACAACGACCATAAATTCGACGATTTAATCACGAATGAGCACGAGAAATATGGCGATATTCTGCAGTCGGATTTCGTCGATGCATATTTCAATAACACGATTAAAACGATGCAGGGAATTCGATGGGTCATCGAGAACTGCGACAACGCCGAGTTTATTCTCTTTTCAGACGATGATATGTACGTGTCGATCAAGAACTTGCTGAAATTTATTCGGAATCCGTTTTATTATCCTAAGGAAATTGAGGATTCGAGTAAATTGAATGTTGTTCCGAAAGCATTATACGCGGGGAGTGTTTTTCTGGTTTCACCCGTGCGGACACAGTTCAGTAAATGGTATATTTCGGTGGATGAATATCCGTTTTCGCATTATCCGCCGTTCGTTAATGCCGGGTCGTTTGTGCTTTCGTACGAAGCGCTCGTGCAGTTGTTTTATGGAAGTATGTTTACTAAGTATTTTCGGTTCGACGATGTGTTTTTGGGATTGATTGCGAAGAAGATGAAAATCGATCCGATTCATAGTGATTATTTCTATAATTGGAAGAAAGCGTATTCGAAAATAGGTTATAAGGATATTATCGCGGTTCATGGCTATGATAATCCCATTTCGCTAACTCGTATTTGGAATGAACAAGATAGTTTAAATATTTGATTCGACTAATTAGATTAGATTTATTTTTTTTATTATTTTTTTTTCCTTTTTATGATTAAAGATTAAATGCATAATAATTAGTGTATATTTATGTAAAAGTTAAATTTAATTATTAAGTTAAATTTAATTACATTACGAAGGAAATAAAAATAGAATTTTATTTGATCAGATAAGAGAAACAAACTCCATTTTGAAGTATTTAATTTTCAAGAGTATTTGTGCACTAAAGGTGATAAGAAATATATTTTTTTTTTTGTCTTTGTCGTTGTTTGATTGATGAGTTTAAAATAACGGGTCGCGGCCCAGATTTGCGCCATTATTTAAAAAGTTTTTAATTTGCGCCGTCCCTAATTTGCGCCAAATTTATTTTATTTTATTTCATTTAATTTTTTTTAAAGAAGATTAAATTAAACAAATTAAAAAATCGTCCTTAATCCGCGCCGTCCCTAATTTGCGCCGTTCCTAATTTGCGCCAAAAAAAATAATAAATAAAAAAATTATTTAATTGACGGCGCCGTCCCTAATTTGCGCTGTCCCTAATTTGCGCGTGAAACATACGTGATATAAACGATATGATATGAAATGATATATATATATATAAACTGTATATATCATATCATATCATATCAAATATATTAATATATCAATATATCAAATCAATCATGTCGAAATTAACAAAAATTCCATCGCATTCAAAAATCGACTGCCGTCAATGGTATGTATGAAAGTTACTTTATTTATCGCGAAGACAAACTTTG
>JH432108.1:162594-188623 GCA_000239455.1 Strigamia maritima
CTAGACGACCACCTCGTGATCCAAATGTCTCTCGTCGTCCACGAGGACGACCTCGTTTGTATCCACGCATTGAACCAATCGAAGCAATTGAACCTCGTGATCCAATTGTTTCTCGTCGTCCACGAGGACGACCTCGTTTGCATCCACGCATCGAACCAATCGAACCTGTTGAACCAATCGAACCAGTTGAACCAATCGAACCAATCGAACCTGTTGAACCAATCGAACTAATCGAATCAATTGAATTAAACGAACCAATCGAACCAATCGAACCTGTTGAAGCAACCAGGCGAGGCATAAGACGACAGCGCTCTCCTAACTCTGTCGATGACAGTTCCGAGCCCCCTAGGCAACGCCGTCACACTAGAAGAAACATTGCTGCTCGTTTGCGTTTACAAGACGAAGCAGTTGTAGACGGTGATGATGAGATAGCAGTTACACCCGATGAGTGGGAAGCTATACGGGAAGAACAACATTTGAATCATGTGTCATCTTTACCTCCAGAAGTACACACATGGCAATAGATTTGGTGTCATTTTTATCTGGTGCTGCTGATGATTGATTGTTCAAGAACAGCCAAATAGTTTTACCTGTATGCTTTGTAGTGTACATCAGTGCAATATTGCATACAAGTGTGGTCACATGGCATGCGCTTTATGTGTTAAAAGGGCAGTTGAAATTGATGTAAAATTGAAATGCCATGTTTGTAGAAAGGTGATACAGAAAGTAAAACATCTCACCAGACTTTTTACTTAAAATTCCCATTATTAAATAAAAATTCATTTCTTATTACTTCAAAATGAAAAAAACTTAAACTTAAAAAACATTATTTTATTCAATTAGCTCATTACAAATTTTTTTTGGCGCAAATTAGGGACAGCGCACAATTAAATTAAAACTTAAAACAATTAAAATTTTTTGGCGCAGAATAGGGACGGCGCAAATTTGGGACGGCGCAAAAATAATAATAAATAATAATAAATAATAATAAATAAATAATAAAAAATAAAATAATAAAATTTTTTTGGGCGCAAATTAAGGACGGCGCAAAATCGGGACGCGCAAAATCGGGACGCGCGGAAAAGGGAGGCGCAAAATAGGGACGCGCAGAATAGAAACGCTGTTCAAAAATATAATAATAAATCAGTATGTATTAGAATTAATTTCACATTTTTTACTCTTATATGAATATTTTATTCCATTTTGTGATTTGTCCTATTTACAAAAATTTAAAAAGTTTGCATATCATATGGTGACTATGAATCATAAAAATAAATGAGATGAATATAAACTAGGGTTTTGTTATAAAGATTTAGTTATAAGTGTGGGTATCGCAAAATCCAGAAATGAGTAATTAAGTTTTAAAAAAAATTGAAAAAAGGTTAAGTATAGGTTTTTCCCAGTATGTACCGACCAACCGAGCGATAACCAACTTAAATACTTTTTTAAACATGTGAATAACTAATTTATGTTGAAAAATTAGCATATTAATTAATTGTTTAATTAGAATAAAAATTTAAATCATTGGAAGATATACATTCTTGTCAAAAATTACTAAAATTACTAAAATTATGATATCCTAGTACTAAAAGTATGGTACCCTAGTACTAAAATTATGGTACCCTAGTACTAAAATTATGGTACCCTAGTACTAAAATTATGGTACCCTAGTACTAAAATTATGGTACCCTAGTACTAAAATTATGATACTACTTGCCTAGTACTAAAATGAGTTTAACATTGTTGCAACATGAGTTTAACATTGTTGCAACATGAGTTTAACATTGTTGCAACATGAGTTTAACATTGTTGCAACATGAGTTTAACATTGTTGCAACATGAGTTTAACATTGTTGCAACATGAGTTTAACATTGTTGCAACATAATAGTACTGATGTTATAGTACAATCTTCTAGACTAATGGTACAATTGTATACCATAATAAAAGTATTATCTTTGTTTTTCATTTTCTCATACATTTTTGTACCAGGTTGATAAGTACTTATCAACCTGTCGATGAGAGGTATCCAGGTATAGCACACTTAGATCATGCACTAAAAAGTATTTAAAGAATGAGAAATACCTACATTTATTAGGCTTGGTACAAAACATTTGGGAGACCCATAAGCTCAAATATCAATTTCTAGTCCACTTTACTCAGTAAGGTGAGGTTAGCCCACAGCATGAATCAAGTGGGGCTCCATGTTTTGAACCAAGCCCATTTTATTACGGTACACAAAATAATTATTTTATATTTATTTTTTAAATTTAATTATTTTAGTTTTCGTTTTTCTCTACATTAATTTTTGTGATTTTTGTATTTTTTAAAAAATAGTCTACGCATTTCTAACAGGGGTGGGCGAAAAAGTGCTGTCGCGCTATCGCTACTGTGGCGGCGCTTCCGCTACTGCAGCGGCGCTGAAATTTCGCTACTTTTTATCGCTAAGTCGGAAAGTAGTGCAAGTCGAACTACTTTTTCGCTATTTCCATACCTAGGCAAAACGTCACACAAAACGTCATTCAAATGGCATTTATGTACGATATATTGTCGCCAGAGTAAATGGAACCATGAACCAAGAAGAATTCTTGTTTCATGATGGAACGTTCCGTTACTCTGACGTTGCAAATAGCGGGAAAAGTAGTGCATCACATTCGCTACATTTGCTTCATTTTCAGCAAGTAGCGTCGCGTCTCTACAAATTTTTCAAAGTAGTGGTAGCGCAATGGCGGTTCAGTATTTGATGAATTTGTAGCGCAACACTAGCGGCGCGGCCAAACCTGATTTCTAATGCACGTTTTCACTTACGTATTTTTGGGGGTTTTTCTTAACACATTTGTGATCATATTAACAAATACAACTAAACTTCACTGCTAGAGATTTCAAAAACTGGCTCCTGATGCTTGCCATAATGACAATTATTGATTGACAATTATTGATTACTTGTGTCTGGCTTTCAAGTTATGGCAGTTGGAAAAGGTGATACAAATAACTTCGTATGTATTTCTAGGCGTCAAAATTATTTTAGAATTTAATTAATTTTTAATAAAAAAGCAATTAAGTTTTTCAAATCACTACCTATTAATTTTTTTTTAAAAATTTACATTAATTTCGGATACCCAAATTTGGGGTATACCCCTTGTTTTGTAGTGACCCCTATTTGATTGAACAGTCGAATGATAACTGGTCGCTGAAATCAGTTGAGTCTTTTCCTAGACTTATTTAATTTATCACAGATTAACGAGACTGGGGTGAGCAGTGGTTAATGATGTGATCAGGTCAAAGGCAAGTGGAAAAAGAGTCAAGATCCAAGCAAAATCTTGCTCCAGGACAGATGCGCGTTAAGCATGATTCCTGGAAATTCGCATGAAAAATCCTGGGTTCATATGTACTTTTTTGTGATAGTAAAATTCATGAATATTTATTGATAAAAGATAAAGGAATAAGATTAAGTTATCCATTACTCAAGAAAATACTCTGAAAATCTAATTGTTATTTTATTATTTTGTACTTTCTAATTTCACTATCCAAATTCACATTAACCCTCAGATAGGCAAGCTTTAAAAATAACATTAGTGCATAACCCATAGACACGATCATTTTCATATTTCGGGTTAAGTAGTTAAAGCGCTGTTGCATTTGGTTGAAAAAACTGCCGCTGTTGGCGCTAGTTTTTTCCAAAAACGGCCACTGCACATGCGCACGGAGTTTCATCTTTATTTGGCTTTCCTGCTTCACAATCTTTTTCAATGTGATCGTCCGCTAGTAATCCTAAACAGAAGCGCTTTAGCCAATATGCAGTGAAGCCGGCTTTTTTTTTCTGCTGGGGTTTTAAGGGGCTAAAATTTGCCAATCAATTACTTCAATAAATATCAAAGCAAATACTTCAAATTTTTTTTTATATAAAGTTTATTAGTATTTGAACAAAGTCAGAAAATTTCAGCTTCATAAGATAAGCCAAAAAAAATTTTCCTATTTAAGAAAAGAGCTGAACACAATTGTGTCATAGGTTGCCCATCCAAGGGTTAATAAGTTTTTTAATAGTCAATTTAACATACTACAGAGTTTGCGGCAGGTACTTTTCCCTTATAATTATAACTTTTTTTATAAGATTATAAATAGAGTTACACAAAAGAAAAAATCTCCAGGATTTAGTACTCGCTTTTCTAAACTGGACTAAAACTAAACTTTTCGAATCTTATTTGAATCTTCCGAATCTTCCAAATCCAAAGCCGAATCCCTAAAAAATATCTGCAAGATTCGAATCTCTGACATGCAGATTTTGGTTGTCGTACCCTTCGAATCTGAAAAATGGCTCCAAAAGGAGCCAGAGAAATGATTAATCTTCAAGCATAGCTGCCCCTTGCAGCATAGCGGGATAGATAGATAGATAGAATTGAGTTTATAGACGCAAGCCGCGACTTAGGCGCAGCATAGCAGGAAAGCCTATATGCAATTGATTATTTTTTTTATATTTCTAATTAATTGCATATAGGCTTTTCCGCGATGCTGTAAGGGGTAGGTAGCAACGTTTAAATAAATGTAGCTTATTGCACGACTCGCACGTTTCATAACACATGAAACGTTTGAAACGTACGGAACGTGACTATCACGTAAAATTAAAAAACATCCATTAATACGTGCTATTACTTTAAATCCAACTAAAATAAAATAAAATAAAATTTCTTTAATTTCTCATTACTTATTATACAGACACGTCATTTTACCAAATTACAACACTTCACCATAGTTTTTGTGATAGGTTAAATAGGTTAAATAAATGAGATCCAAGTGAACACATAATCTTAATCTCTCCTATTAGTATATAAGAGGAGGCCCACTTCATATTTTATTTTATACTTTTTAGTTCATTTGAGAAAAGAGAGAGAAAAAAAAAATTATTTTATACTTTTTAGTGCATTTTATGAAATTAGTGTTAATAGAAAGTATATTTTTTAAAAAATAGTATTTTTTATTTAATTTATTACAGTATATACAAATCAACATCAAAATACCTGGGACACCTCCACATTCAAAAATAAAAAGTTTTATTGTTGATTTAAAGTACATAACAGACAATAAATGAAAAAAAAAATGCCTCCATGTTGTGTATCATGTCATTAGGAACAAAAATCTGTATAAAAAGTGTAAAAATAGTCAACTGGTTAAGTAAATAAACAACTATTAACTTAAATGTTATTCATCAAATCAAAATACCTGGGACAGTAGATGAAGTTTTCATCAAACTACTTGAATTTTCATTAAAAAAAATTTATTTTTAATAAGTAATTTTTAATTTTGACCAAATAAATAAATGCAAATTTGTAAGATTTCATCTGCATGATTTCATCTGCATGGCGCTACATTAACGTTATATTAACGTTATATTAATGTTATATTAATGCTATATTCATGTTATATTAACAGTATATTGATTTGTATTTTCGGGCTGGGTCTATTTCCGCGCAGCCTAGTTCTGCTCCGCATATTCTAGCGCAGCCTAATTCTGCGCAGGTGAATTCCGTGTTGATATCCAAAACTAACATGTGGATATATGTGGAATTTGCTGGGCAGTTGAGGTTGAGATGATGAAGTTGGATATGCATGTGGACATGAACTCAGTCAGTGTGATTTGATTAGAAGAATGAGCACAGGTTTGTAAAAATAATAAAACAAACCATTTAATCATTAAATAATAAATAAACTATACATAACTTAAAAACAGACATAAACTCTAGCTAGCAGCCATCTTGGCTTGCTTGGAGAACAGATGAGTGAGTTGTGAGTTGTGAGTTGTGATGTCAGACTCAGAGCTGCAAGATGCCAGTTGTGAGTTGTGATGTCACAAACTCAGAGCTGCATGATGCCACTGCTTCTGGAACTGTGAAGCAATGCCATCTGTTAACAAAACTTAAAGCTAACACATTAGCAAACAGAAAATAAAATACAATTGATGCATTACAAATATAACTATGCATGAACAAATAATACTCGGTCACATAACGCATTCTAAAAACCAACATTCCGCGCAGTATTTAATTATGAATTTTCCTTCTATTTCGCGCCATTTGATTTACGCGTACAAGTAATCATCGACGTGCAATAGATTTCTATTGCGCGTCGCTTCTATTTTGCGCAGTATCTAAGCTGCTATATGAATTCATATTCCGCGCGTGTCTATTTCGCACAGCGCGTGTTATGCGCAATAGGTTTTTATTTTAATCCTTTCGTTCCGCGTCATTTCTATTCCGCGTCGTATTTATTATGTAATTTTTTTATTTTTATATTTTTATTTTATTTTAATTTTATTCTATCGCTGCTACTCCGCGCAGGGTCTATTCCGCGTGGTTTCCAGCTGTTCCCAAAACGATCCTCTGTTTACATTCGTGTGTTCATTCATAGATTTTTAATTCTTGTGTCTCTTTTACTACGAGCCACAACAATTAAAAATCTATGAATGAACTCAGGAAGGGTCGTTTTACTATGATGAAGGGTGGTAATTCCCAAGGGAGTATTGTGTAACATGGAGAGAGCACATAGACACTCCTGATCCATATTCCCTCCAACAATGAGTTGCTAAGCAACTCCGTATTGCAGCGAAGTTCCCCTCTACAAAAACAGAAAAATTTGAAAATAAATATAAGGAATTGAAATTTTATTTTTATTTTATTCTTCAACATGCTGTATGGTGAAGCCCACCATTAAAATAAAATGAAATGAATTGAAAATTTTTTTTTTTTTTAAAAAAGAAACTCGAAAAATTAGAAACACGATTTAAAGAGGGATTGGACAAAGGATTGACAAATCGGGCACTTAAGTTTGATTTCTGTGATTAGCATTTGCTTCACACAGTGAGCGCATGCACCATGCAAATTTGTGCTTCCATCATTAAATGCCATATTAATTCGTCGTATTAAGCAAATGCTGCATCTCATTTCCCTTCCATCGTCAGTTATCTCCTCTGTTTACGTTAACATTCTTTCTATGAACTCTAAACGCTTCATAAACGTCTTCATAAACTTCAATAGGAACTCCGCCCGTTCCCGTGCTATGATTTTCTGTGTTACCTTACCTGTTGCCATTCGTCCGAGGATGGATTCCAGTCGTCTAAAACTTCAAATCGGTCATCATCAACAACTTCAAATCGGTCATCATCAACAACTTCAAATCGGACATCATCAACAACTTCAACAACATTATCAACAACTTCAACAACATTATCAACAACTTCAACAATATTATCAATAACAACATCCACAACAACAGTCTCTGTGACAACATTCTTTACAACAGCATCAACAACATCAACATCATCAACATCAGCATTGCTCTCAAGTCGTAAACGCCGTCTAGGGGGGCCAGCACGGTCGCCGAAGGTCGATCGTGCCGACCTCGGTGGGCCGAATGCCGCCCGGCGACCTCGAACTTCGTGCTCGCGATCGTTGGCAAAAACCCCAGTCACGAGACGTCTCAGATTGGGGTGAGGTCAACCAACATTCGGAATTTTTTTCTTCTTCACCTATCCCTTGGCCGACGCGACTGCGGCTTTACGGGCAACCGCCGGACGCGGACCTACCAGCCGCGGACCCAGTTTCAAAGTCGCTATCTGAATCAGAGTGTGTCCTTCTAACACCTCGACCTCTTCCTCGTTCTCTACCCCATCCTCGCTCTCTGCCCCTCCCTCTACCTCTCGGTCTCCCTCTACCCCTCGGAACAATTTGAACAATATGATCATTTGAATCAATAAGAATAGTTGCAAGTCGGTCTTCTTGTGATTGTGTTGCTGCGGCTACAGCTTGATGAATGTCGAATAAAGGGGGGTCAGCTGGTGTTGCAGGGATGTGATAGCGACGGTTAATCGTACTGACCGCTATCAGTACGATTAACAGTCGGAATTTCTAGTCTAATTGGCGGTTCAGCAAGTAAACCGTCTGGAATTACATCACCGGGAGAATCGAAATGTGAACCCTCCCGCATAGTTGATACTCGATACACGATAACTTTCAAAAATTCCAATTCGTTCAGCTGCGCTGCTGTGAACTTGCTCGTATGGGCCTTGATTTGAGCATCATTGAGCAAGTAGTACTTGCTCCTGTACTGCGTAAACTCTAGACCTCTAATTTTCTGAGAATAAGTAATTGATGCATTAAAAGCAACTTGTGATAATGCAACAACAAAGTGCACCGGTAATATGTGCTTCCCCAGTGTTGCAGGCAATGAAGAGTGCCAAGACTCAAGACTATTGTTGGTGCGATGTAACAGTTCAAACACAAAAAAACAAGTAGCTGTCACTTCCAAAATCCAGAAATCATGAAAATATTTGAAAAGTTCCTCCATTAGCAATTGCAATGCCTGATCGTGTTGCGCTGCATTTCAGTAGCCCTCAATGACCTTTAACCCAATCTCTATTTTATTAGCAGGCAAGTATGCAAGGGCCATGAGTATATGAACAGTTGCCCAAGTATACTGATCTGTCCTATAAAATGGTTCCAAGCCAAGTTTCAAAGCCCTTCTTCTAATCGCTTCACAATAATGAACACAGTGTAAAATATTTGATTCAGGAAAACAATGTTCTAGAGATTTATACATTGCTGTCTCATAGTCACACATGAACGAACTACCTGCTCTTAAACCAGTCATTATTGTTGCCAAGTGATTGAAAACAATGTCGTATGCAACACGAGTCTTATTAGTCATCAAAACGTAACAAAATGGTATCAATTTCAACCCAAACATTGCTTGAACTGTCAGGAATTGATAGAACAACCTAGAACTCCTATCGGGAAACACAGGTACAACCTTAAAAGTTGCATCTCTGTGGAATTCCAAACACTTCTCGGTGAGCTTGCTACACATTTCTCGATCGATAAAATACACATTAATAGAACCATCTGAACTAATAAGCGTCGCATCGTACAAAAAAGAAAGTTGCAGATCTCGGTCTACAAACGTTCTCTGCGTTTCAAAAAATGAATAGAATGAGTTGAGATCGTCTAACCGTGGTACCACTTTCCTGCAGTGCTTTGAAAGAGTATTTGAAAAGCTATTGTATGATCTCCGTTGCGCAATATCTGGATACTGCAGACATAAACGATTGTATTCAGGTTTTTTGGGTGCATTTGGATTCAATCGTCTGCAACTTTGCACTAATTCGTCTGTAAACAGTCTCAAACGAACGTCATAACTTGTAGCTCCGTGGTCGTGGTCTACAAGTCTCTCAAATGCAAAAGTGGTTAGGTTTAGTCAACCTACGGATGGACATCTAGGCTTATTGCATCGCATGCACCTAATGTTTGGGTCAGCAGCAAGCAGCAGTTACTCGATTCTGGCGGTAAATGAAGAAATTTCCATCATACCACAAAGTAGATTCCTCCTTGCTGTATGCTGGTATGCGGGTCATTTTTGGCCATTTTAGAATAAATAAATACGAGTGAATACGAGAGTTGGAACAATTGATATGAGAATGAGAATGAGAAAAAGTGGGCTATATACACACACAAATACTAATAACGTACGCGTAATTGGGCTGCGCGTAATTAAAATGACGCATAATTGGGCTGCGCGTAATTCAAGTACACGCAATTTATAATTTTTATATTTTTCCACATTTTTATATTTAATTTATTCTTGCGCAGAATAGAAAGACGCGGAATAGAAAGATTTTTATTTTAAAAAAAAGCCACGCGGAATAGACATTTTTATTTTTATTTTTTATTATTCATTTATTAAAAAATTTACTCTAATTCCGCAAGCAGAATAGCAACTGCGCGGAATACACGTACGCAGAATAGACAACAAACAAATAACAAAGACTGCGCGCATCTGAAAATTTTCTGCGCGCAATGAGTACTGCGCTGAATGTAGCAGGGGGGTGCGCAGTGGAAGTGCTTTTTCTAAGGGCAATTTCCCTATTTGAATTTCTACACTTCAATAAACTAGGCACGATTAAATTTTTCGGCCGTAACTTTGCAACCGCTTGTCGGATCGTGATGCGGTTAACGGCATTCGATTCCTCGTCGAATTCCGCATCTAACGGATATAAATAATCCGTATTCTGTTGACGAAAACGCTTACGGGAGAGTCCCGATACAATTTGCTAGAATTGTATGCGTTTGTAAGGACAATCCCTACTCTAAAACGCCTCTGAGTTGCTTCTGATGCGTGATGGCCGAATAGTCCCACCTCTGACACGTAAATAGCTGCTTTTCTAGTTGATTCAGCTTGGCAAATACTCTAACTCCTATTCTATGATGTCTCTGATGTGTGTTGACTTGACATAAGAACTTCTGAGGAGGAAAGTCCCACTTTGAGAAGTGTAAACAGAGTTGACCTTGGACTCTCTCTTCTAAATGTTGCTCTGGAAGTTCCTGTAGCTGGTTTATAGTGGATAATGTCCACTCAATCAATACAAATAGCAATGTGGTCCCTGCTAAGCAGTTATATGACCAAAACATTCATTATAAAACAAATAACTCACACATTCAGTTCCTTTTTCGTAGGTCTGCATCTTGCAGCGGCCATTTTTAATCAAGAAGTAAAATACATAGTTGTGATGTCATAATCACTCACACAATATAAAATCAATGCTAAAAAGAAAGACTGTCTACAAAATAACACCTCATGCCATCTATTGGCAAGATAGGAAAACAAAATATCTTTACAATTATCCAGACTACTTGCTTTACCTGAAACAAACAAATTAAAGTTCCAATACACTACCTGGATCAATTAAAAGCACCTGAACAATTGTTAATTCCTATTTAACAAAACTTTACAAAATAAATAAATATATTTTAGACATTTTTAACAGATCTGTTCTAACACTGAACAGGGCTGCGCGGAATTAGTCAGCGTCGAACTATTTACAGTAAAGCTGCATTCGCTCTCTTTAGACACAACTTTTGATCTATTTGGAAAAACTGCTGTCACTGAGAATTGATATTGCAAACCAATGAGCAGGTTTCTAACCGGAACTACATCACGATCAATCTGAAGACAATAAAATAACAATCAACAAACAATATTATTGATTTAGTCTGAATTAGTTACTTTGCTAAATGTTCTTCATAGACTAGTGACATTATCATTTCTTCTATCTTTCATCTGTAATTCATATACTGCAGGAGGCAACTGGTTGTCCTTCATTATCCATTCTATCTAAACAGTGAACAATGATTCATTTTCTTGTATTTCCTTGCAAAGTAATGATGGTTTATTAATAATGATAGTGGAATCAAATTGGCATTCGCATGATTGTTGGCATTTTTTTTCCACAGGATTCTACAGGATTTGCATTCGCTCGGATATTTCGTTAAACTTCCGTAAATCTTGTGGAATCCCGTGAAATCTTGCGGAATCTCGTAAAATCTCTTAAAATCTCCTAAAATTTTGTGGAATTCTCTGAAATCTCGCGGAATCTCGTGGAATCCCATGAAATCTAGTGAAATCCTTTCAGATATAGATTTATTGCTGTTGTAGTTTTTCTCGTTACGAGATTTCACGAGATTTCACGAGATTTCGCGTAGTTTTTTTTTTTTCCAATATTTCAAATTTTGCATAAATAAATGATACTATTTTGGGCCTCTCTTATGGAATATGAATATCATTTCCAGGCAAGCCAAAACTCACTTGTTTGCATTTTTCTGTTTTACATTTTTCTTTAAACGGCTGAACATATTCAGTAAAATCCTTAAAATAATGTAAAAAAATATATGTATATATATCTAAAATGTAATGTGTTTTGTTTATCCTCAAAAGGATATATGGAAAGGATTAAAATAATTAGAACCCCAATTTCCTATTCACACGCGAAGGGAATTAAATAACAATAGGATTAATCCCCAGGTTAACCAACACTCCCTATTTGTTTCAAAATATTTTTCAAAATTTTTACAGAAATTATTATTTTTTAAATTTAGAAATATATATATATCAATACTTTTTGCATGTCTCATTTACAACCACAACACTTCTTTTATTTCTTTGTCCAAAAAAATCATCCAATAGCAAGTTTTATATTAATAACTCATAATAAAATAATAAATAAATAAATAAATAAATTCTTACTGGTTGATGGATTAAGCATTTCGTTTCGCATTTTTCTGCAATGGTGACATTTAATGATGTTCTGGCACGAGAAATCAAACTGGTAAGGATTACAAAAAGGAGATAAACGTTGATCATTTCGTCCTTCTGCTGTTACTGCTTTTTGATAACTGACTAAGGATTACTAATCTCCTGCTCGGATGGGAGTCAGAACTCCGCCAAGTGGTTTGGATTGACAACACAGTAACTATAGACCCGATTACCGGTACTGTATTAAAAAATGTTGGCTTGTTTTTTGGTTATTTAATCTTTAATAAATCGATTAGAAATCCCAACAAATCATTTAAATAGATCAAATCAATAACGGTATCATTTTTAATAGCCATCCCCATCAGTTTTGATCAATGCTTTAAAAAGCGCCATCCTCTAGATGGCGCACTCGATCTGAAAATATGATGTTTAAGCCGAGATTGAGAACCCATGAAACAACATTTTTGAATGTTAATCGAATGTTTGAATGTTGGGTTCATAGACAACATCCGTTAGATGTTAAATCAACATTCTGCAACAACAATTGAACAGTTGAATATGCGTTGTTAAAATGCAATATTCAATAGATGTTGTGTCAACATTTTGATACAACAATCAAACAGTGGAAATATCGGTTGTTCATATTGCAACATTAGTTTATAATGTTATTTTGTTATGTTTGAATGTTGAAAAAATAAATGTTGAAAAAAATAACATTCTTATATTGAATCAATATTTCTAATGTTTTTAAAAAATATTTACTGAATGTTGTTGTTGTTTAGACATTTT
The DNA here is from genome assembly GCA_000239455.1 of Strigamia maritima. Lineage (NCBI taxonomy): Eukaryota > Metazoa > Arthropoda > Chilopoda > Geophilomorpha > Linotaeniidae > Strigamia > Strigamia maritima. The sequence continues at coordinate 175,457 of JH432108.1, forward strand.
CTTGTTTAGTGGGAAGCCATCTATCTGAGCGAGGACTGCCTTGGACTTAATTTTGCTAGGACAGAAGACAGTTAGTATGGAAACTGCATTTTATTGGTGGGTACACGTTTTAGCGACATAATCGTCATATTGATCGAATGTGGTCACGTATGATGTTCATATCCGGCCAGAGAGAGAGAGAGAATTAGGTTTATAGACGTAAGCGGCGACTCGGGCCATACACGTCTAAAATCTGACAAAAGAGAATCTGACATGAAAACTGACAATATGAAACTTGACATACTAAATCCAACAAAACAAAACCAACACGCTATATCTGACAAAAGAAAACTGACACACCAAAACTGACATATCCAAACTGACATAATGACTGACAAAAGAAAACTGACAAATTGAAACTGACATAATGACACTGTCTGTGTCATTATGTCAGTTTGGATATGTCAGTACTGACTGACAAAATGAAACCAATATATTAAATCAAGACAAAATAAGAAAAAAGTTCATACAAACTGAAACTGACATACCGACACTGGCATGAAACTGACTCCTTCGCACGACAAATCCCAGCGTACCCCGGCGTACCAACCCCGGCGTACCAACCCCGTCGTTTCAACCCCAGCGTTCTAACCCCGGCGTACTGATCCTGGTGTATTCAGCCGGCACAGCTAATTCGGCTGGCCAGGCGTACTGATCCAGGCATACTAACCTGGGCATACTAATCCAGGGCGTACTAATCCGGGCGTACCGATCCGGGCGTACTACCGACCAAATCTGTCCAAATAACTGACTTCCTACTACTACTGACTTCCTACTACTACCGATTTCCTACGACTACCAACTTCCTACCACCGACTTCCCACTACCAACTTCTTACAGCTGACTTCTGACAACTAACTTATCCCAGCATACCAATCCCGGCGTACCAACCCCGTGGTTTCAACCCCAGCGTACTAACCCCGTCGTTTCACCCCCGCCGTACCGGGCCTGTGTCTCCGGCCAGCCGGGCATACTAATCCGGGCGTACTAATCCAGGCTTACTAATTCGGGCCTACTGATCCAGGCGTACTCTACCAACCAAAACTGTCCACACAACTGATAGCTATTAATAACAAAAGACAGAAGAGAACAGGAGCAATAATAGATAGATAGATAGAATTAAGTTTATAGACGCAAGCGGGAGGAGCAATAAAGAGAAGAAAGAAGAAGGAGAGATAGATAACCAGAGGACCCATTAGCACCACTGCAGCAGAAAAACAAAGTGACACAGTGGAGTGCCCAGGGGAGGCCACGAGGAGGCAGGGCTTGGAAGTTTTCTCCCCCTCATATCCGGCCAAAACGTCTGAAATTTTCTTGGATATAAAGTCGGAGTTGACGGCCTATCCATCAACCCCTGAAAAAGTCCGGGCAATTGAGCAATTACCCGCCTCAACAGATTTCAAAGGAGGTCAAATCCCGGGGAGGGAGGAAGCTCGTATAGAAAAAGAGGAAAACCTCCAATCTATACAACAGAAGAATCCCTTAGCAAATCCGTTAACAAAAAAACACAGAAAGTTCATAACAGAGAAACAAATACAAAACCCCATAGATAAAACCATAACTTCAAAAACAATTTTAGATCGTCTTTTAGTGCCCATTGGATTGGATACTTGCATTTTAGCAATTTGCAAAAGCTGTAAATGTAAATATGTAAAATAGCACTTTTAATATTTGTCACACGGTAGCGCGCTCACACGAAAACAAAAATAATGGCCGCCTTAAAGTCTGAGTGTATAATTTGTGACGATGAGAGTTTAAACCCGATTTATGAACGATCATCTGTAATTTTGGAGATTTTGGAGAAATATTCTTCCTTTATCAATTCATTTGTCATAGTAAGCATGTGTTTTTAAGCTTAGCAATTCCGAAAATTAAATTTTCATCAATTTATTTTTTTTTAGGATTTTTTCGTCGATGATTTATGGTCAAACGTGCCCTTAAAATGGCAAAACGCATTAGAGAATGTCGACCCATTAACATTATCTGCATTTCTAGATTCTTCAAAACCGTTCAGGTATAAATTTTAATAAAATAAAGCTCAAAACACTGATCTAATACAATATAATTTTTTTTTTTTTAGACCCACTGAGGCAGTATGGCCTCTCTCTTTATTGTCATTTCGTGCTGCAGCTTTTTCATTCAGTTTATCTCGCACACCCATGGATCAAATGAATTTAATTTATAAATATGTCCAAAGAAAAGAATCGGGCGCTAGGAAAAATGCTGGAGAAGAATTAGAGAATACTAAAAAGGGGAAAATACTCAATCGTGGTGTGAAATTAAAGAAACGACACGAAATTAGTAAATTATCTCGTGTGAGTTAATATTAACGTGGGAATTTATGGTATTCAGACGAAATATCGAATTCTAAAATATCGAATGCCAAATTATCGAATGGTGAAATATCGAAAATATCGAAATATCCAAAAAAGAAATTAAAAAAAAAAATTCTGAAAAAAATATTAAAAAATAGAAATTTTAACAAATTTGATACATTTTTTTGACGAATTTCAATAAATTCAATGCATTCTTGAATGAATTTCGATATTAAACAAATTTGATGCATTTTTTAATGAATTTTAAACAAAGTCAGTGCATTTTTTAATGAGTTTTGATAAATTTAAAAAATTTAATGCATTTTTTGATAAATTTCAACAAATTTTGTTGAATTTTTTTTAGAATTTTGACAAATTTCAACAAATTTGATGCATTTTTGATGAATTTCAACAAATTTGATGCATTTTTGATGAATTTCAACAAATTTTACAATTCGATATTTTGGAATTCCATATTTTGTCATTCAATATTTTTCAACCGTACAACCGGAATTTACTCCATGCTACAATGTCTTTGTTTATTTTACTTAGGCAGATTGTGAAAATTGTGTCAACGAATGTAGAATGCAATCATGTAATTGATGTTGGATCCGGACAAGGACATCTTTCGCGAAATCTCGCATTTGAAGGCAATTTTCACGTTACTAGTTTCGATGCTGAAGATTGTCACGTGTCAGCAGCTAAAATACTTGATCACAAGGTTTTGTTTTGATTAAATCGATAATAATATAAATATTAAATTAACAATTTTTTAAAAAATATTTCAGATGAAACTATCATTGCAGAAACAAAACAGATCTGAATTCGATTTAAATCTCACTCACATCGCTAAATTTATTCCATCTGGAATAACGGAAGACGATTTTATCAAAGTATATTTCAAATAAGAAATATTTTTTAATTATTTTAATTATCGTATACACTCGCGTAGTATAAGTCGCTAAATTTTGAACAAAATCTTTGTTCATTTTTAGGGGGGCGACTTATTCGCGCGTATATATGGTAAATTGTGCTTGGTCAAATTTGATTAATTTGGTAAATTTGATTTTTATTTGAGTTTAACCTATTAATGGTCATTTTTATTTAAATTTGACTTATTAATGGTCATTTTTATTCAAATTTGACCTATTAATGGTCATTATTATTTAAATTTGACCTATTAATGGTCATTTTTATTTAAATTTGACCTATTAATGGTCATTATTATTTAAATTTGACCTATTAATGGTCATTTTTATTTAAATTTGACCTATTAATGGTCATTTTTATTTAAATTTGACCTATTAATGGTCATTTTTATTTAAATGGTTTTTATTTAACAATGGTCAATTTTGTTAAAAATTGTAGTTAATAAAGTTGTTAATATGCGGGTCAAAGAATGTGGACGACTTTTAAGTCACAAAATGGGGGTAGGGGACTTATACGCGAGTAATTTTTTTATTTTAGTTGCTTCAAATCGAAGGCGAACATCGCACTGCGGCTCCATTTATGTTGGTTGGACTCCACACGTGCGGGAATTTAGCTTCTACGATGGTTGAAGTATTTACTCGATGTCCATCCGCAGTTGCACTGCTGTCGGTTTCGTGTTGCTACATGAAACTAGACGCGCAATCGTGAGAATATAAAATTCTAATCATCATTATTTTTATTTATTCACTTTGTAATTCATTTTCTAGATTTCCACTGAGTCAGAAATTGAAACTTTTATCAAATAGCAGTTTGTCGTATCATGCGCGCGAAGCTTCTTGCCACGCTATTGAGAAACACGTGATTAGGCTGAAAAGCGGAGAAATAACATTGCTTAAAATTCACTGTTATCGTGCAATTTTGGAATCGCTAATCGTCAAATATCATCCGCTCAGGAAACATTCGGGTCTAAGAAGCGTGAAAAATGCGCACGAAATGACATTCGCGGAGTAAGATATCTGTTTTTTGTTTATTTCATTGGTATTTAGTGCGGATTTATTGCAGATATGCTAAAAGTGCGTTGTACAACACGGGTTTGCACGTTCCGGAGGAAGAATTCACGTCGTCGTTCGTGGAAAGCTGCATGAACCAATGGAAATGTGTTGTTGTGTTTTATTTTCTTCGATTATTTCTCGCTATGTTGGTCGAATCGGTAATTCTCTTGGACAAAATGCTCTTTTTAAAAGAAAAAGGTAATTTATTGACAATAAATCACTATTTAGTTGCTAATAATTGGTATTTAGACAAAATATCGAATGCCAAATTATCGAAAATATCCAAATATCCAAAGAAAGAAAAAAAAAATAAATAAAAAAGAACAAAAAAAAATGAAAATTACAAAATTTGATATGAATTTCAACAAATTCGATTAATTTTTTGATGAATTTTGATGAATTTCAACAAATTCGATGCATTTTTTGATGGATTTTTCACAAATTCAATGCATTTTTGATGAATTTCAACAAATTCGATGCATTTTTTGATGAATTTTAACAAATTCAATGCATTTATGATGAATTTCAACAAATTCGATGCATTTTTTGATGAATTTTGATGAATTTCAACAAATTTCGATGCATTTTTTGATGAATTTTGATGAATTTCAACAAATTCGATGCATTTTTTGATGAATTTTGATGAATTTCAACAAATTCGATGCATTTTTTGATGAATTTTGATGAATTTCAACAAATTCGATGCATTTTTTGATGAATTTTAACAAATGCAATGCATTTTTGATGAATTTCAACAAATTCGATGCATTTTTTGATGAATTTTAACAAATTCAATGCATTTATGATGAAATTCAACAAATTCCATGCATTTTTGATTAATTTTGAGTAACATGATGCATTTTTGATGATTTTTGAGTAACATGATGCATTTTTAGATGACAAAAACTACATATATAGCAAAAATAAATTTTAAAATAAAAAAATTTGAACCTTTTGTTTCAATTTTCGAATTTTCAATATTTTCGAATTCGATATTTTGGCATTCAATATTTTGTCATACAACCGTAATAATTCTATTTTTTGGCTTTTTTAGATGTGGATAGTTGTTTTATTCCACTTTTCGATCCGAAACTGTCGCCCAGAAATTTCCTCTTATTAGCAATGAAGAAATAAACGACAAATAAAAATTTTTTTCTTTTATTTTATTTCCACATTTCGACCCATTTGAGAATTTTCTCCACATTTTCGTCCATATCTTCAGGTGTATTACTTTGTAATTCGTGGACTATTTCAATTGGATACGCGTCTTTAGCTTCTTCTAAAATCGTTTGAAATATTTCACATTGCAAATTGTCTTGTAATTTTTTCCCACTTTGACCTCTGCAGAAAAAGTTATCAGCGATTGCAAAGTGCAATAAAAAAATTTAAAAAAACCTCTGTGTAAGTCGGTCAAAGAGCCTCGTGTTATCAGTCCGTAAAACAAACACGATATCGAACCACCTCTTGGGGAAAAAATCGCATCCGTGATAATCAACAACATTGCCTCCTGGTGATAATTCATCTTCTAATTCATCTATAATCTAAAGAAATTAAAATTCTTAGATGTTGTAATTAAAATTTCGATCAAAAAATACCAAATATTGCCCAAAAAGTTACAAAACTTGAAAAATTTGTCATTTTTTGATCGAAATTTGTCAGTTTTTGATCGAAATTTGCCATTTTTTGATCGAAATTTGTCATTTTTTGATCTAAATTTGTCATTTTTTAATCTAAATTTGTCATTTTTTGATCAAAATTTGTCATATTTTGAACAAAATTTGTCATTTTTTGAACAAAATTTGTCATTTTTTGAACAAAATTTGTCATTTTTTTGAACAAAATTTGTCATTTTTTGAACAAAATTTGTCATTTTTTGAACAAAATTTTTCATTTTTTGATTTAAGTTTTTCATTTTTTAATCGAAATTTATCTCACTCTGTCTTCATCTAAAACGGGGCATCCATATGTTTCATCAAAACCGTCAAACAGATCATTTTCTTTGGCTATTTTACCCACATTTATCCACCTCAGATGACATTTTTCCGCCACCTCTTCGCACAACGTGGACTTCCCAGTACCTGGACTACCTTAAACAAAAATAAAAAATAACAAAATTAAATTTAAAAACATAGAATTAAGAAAGAAAATACCTGTTATGAGTATGTTTGGCCGACCACGAGGTAAATTGCTCGTCTCCATTTGCCAGTTATTTATTCCAGTGCAGTTAGCAACGGCATTAAAAACTTGTAGATATTCTCTCTTGGGGGACGATACACACAAATCAGCTAGAAATTCTTTAAATCTACCATTTTGCAGGATGAAACACAAGCAGAATGAGTTGAGTTGATACTTCATTTCTTACTAAATTAAGACAGAAATTATAGATATTACAGCATGTCTGTGACGCGAACGAATTCATTGACGGCTGAAAAAGTGGACACCAATCACCTTAGCCGCGATTTATTATGGAACATTTTTCTATCGGCGCTCAATAGTTATCGACACGACACACTCGTACGACCATTTCCGCCTTTTTATATCGGCGAATCCGGCGAAAAAGACTTCCATATGTTGGTACGACTATCTTGAAAAGTGGAACCACAAACACAAATAATTAAAATACTTCTTTTTTTTTAATATACAGAAAGAAATCGCCAATAGCGTGACCACTTTGGATTCGTTTCCGACCACCGACTGCGAAAACCTTATTAAATGGGTGATGCGTACCAAACACTTTTCCCTCCACCTCCAAACAGAAACCAAAGTATAAAAAAAAGTCATTTACTAATTACTCGTATCGTATTCCTCCTCTTTGTGCAACATGCCGGTAAAAGCGAGTCTGTCCAGTTTTTGACAAGTGAACAACTGGTCATTTTTCTAGCATGCAGAAAAATTCGAATCGGTGCTGTAAACAAACAAAACGTATATTTTGATTACGGAAGGAGACACATGGCTGTTACAGTCTATCACATTGCTTCTCTGATTCACTCTTCTTAGGGTATTTACTAAACTCCGTTTTCAACACATTGCAAGAAACTCCCATTGGCTAGAGCTTTATCCCAGCAATTGTTTAATGCACTTAAAAAATAATTCGAAAAATGACAACAAAAGGGCATAAACGAACATAAAGTGCGTAAACGAACAAAAAACGACCATAAACGACCATAAAAATGACCGCATATATTGTAGTTTTTGGTGGTTTTTAATACAAATTTATATACATTTATATAAATTTTATATGAATTTGTATGTGCAAGCGAACAAGCTCCAACCAATGGGAGTTTCTCGCAATGTGTTCGAAACGGAGTTTAGTTAGGTTTTTCTTCTTAAGAATGGCGCCAGTAAAAATTTATGACTTTAAATTTAACAGTGTTGTTAGAGAATATCACGAGAGAGAGAGAAAGAATAGGGTTTACCGGCATAAGCAGCTACTATGGCCATACACGCCATTAACTGACAAAAAGGAATCTGTCTGGCATTAAAACTGACTAATGCTGGATTCTCACTTGCGGTAAAATCGCGCGATTTTTTTGCGTTTTGCGGTTTTTTAAAACTTATTTTGCCTCAAAATTGCGCTTTTTTTAAAATTGAAAATGTTTCTAGGTTCCCGCATGCAGCAAAAACACAGAAAAACCTAAAAAAAAAATTCAATTTCAAAAATAGCGCAATTTTAACGTTAGTTTTCCGCGCGATTTTTCCGCTTTATCGCGCGGAAAATCGCAAGTGAGAACCCAGCTTAATGAGGATATCACGAATACAAATCCTTTTGGACAGCTGAAATTGGCGATACAGTATATGCTGTGTGGTCCCAACATGGATTGTCCTATGTCCGGACTGGGGACGGCAAGCAGAATTTGTCTAGACAATGAAGCGGCACTGGGTCTGGACCGCACAGCATATTCTGTAAATTGGTGTAAAATTGAAAAACAACAACTCTTATGATAATTTTGCGATTGCCTTGTGTAAACCTGACAGTGATTTGCAGAAGTGTCCAATTTGAACCCGGGTCAGACTCAGTTTTATCCGGCATGCTGAGGGAATACGGTATGTACTCAAATATTTAATAAAAAAAAATCTGTTTAGTTTGCAGAAATTTTACTGAAAACCGGCCAAGCTGGGGAAACGTGCACCCCGACTCACATCTTCGAGATTATTTATAACCAAACGACTGAAGAAAAATTCCAAAACATGAAAGGAAACAAACCAGTATTGTACGCATATCATGGCAGCAGGCTCGAGAATTTCCATTCGATCCTACACAACGGCTTACAAAATCATCTGAATAAAGTATGACGAAAGTGTGCGAGAAATTCTAATTTTTAATTGATCAAATAACAGAACTCGTTATTCGGTGATGGTACCTACGTCTCGACAGAATTAAGTGTTTGCATGGTGTATTCGCCGTCCGCTTTGGCCTGGCATTACAGTTCCTTGGGTGACAAATTGAGTTGCGTCGCAGTTTGCGAGATTATCGACCATCCCGAGATGAAATCCCAGATATTAAGTATAGGAATTGGTGTCCTTTCATCGGGCGTTAGTTTATCGGGTCCAATTAATCGCGCGTCAAATGAGAGAGAGAGAGAGAATTAGGTTTATAGACGCGAGTGGCGACTCAGGCTATACACGTCTTGAATCTGACAAGATGAAACTTGACAAACTAAATCCAACAAGCGCGTCAAATGAACGGACCGACATTTCAACGGTTTAATAAACCAAATTTTCACACGTTTAAATGTCGTACTGGTTAAATGTCTACCAGTGGAATGTCGTTGCGTTTAAATGACGGCCTATTGAACTGGCGCCCGGAGATAGGTCATAACATCAAGTTATAGCATTAAAAATTGTTTTATTTTAAATTAAATTTGATTACATTTCAGGAGCAAAGCCAGGAAGGACAATGAGGCAGCAGATGACGTCTAATGGAGTTCCAGAAAAATATTATGTCATACAAAACGATGAATTGATCCGCATCAAATATTTATTCGTTTTTAGTTCTCGCACGACACCCATCAATTCTAGGTTCGAAAAGTTAATAGACAGTTTGCGATTTCTCGTACGAGACCGAAAACGAGATTTAAAAAAATTGCTACCGCCTATTTCAGTGTCGTACGTAATACTTTTCGTGACAAATCGCAAACATCGATACGACGTTTTTTGCAGAATTAGACACCTTATCACAAATTAAGCTTAAGTATTGGGGTTGTGGTTTGTGCAAGATGTTTGACTGATAAAAAAACTAACCTGAGATATCGAAATCGACACAAATTTGCCAACATTGCAGCCGAAGCAAAGGGAAAATGGCGGCAGAATTTCACGACATGTATTGTATGCAGTGCGCATGCGCAAATCAAGACGTATATACGACAATTTGAAACGAGATTTTTGAAAAGACCTTTCAAACGAGAATACATGTGACGAGATTTTTAACAATATCTTGTTATTTTGGCATTCTTGTAACGAAATGAATCTCGTACGAGAAATCTCAAACTGTCTAATTTTTTAATAATTTCGATGGAATTTTAATTTTTTTTCTTCAAATTTTTAGGGTGAATTCACTAAAAATATGGTGTTTGCGTCACAGCATCGCGATTATTATGTTTGGGTATGTGGGGATTTTGTTGTGCGTTGGGCTGTGCAACTCGCGGTCGTTTAATACTTTCTACCACAGACACTTTTCTTTTCCGGACTAGCTTTATTTTGACGGTGAAGTCGAGTGTGAAACGTAGCGTTTCTTCTCATACTCACCTCGATTGTGGTGTTATTAAAAAAAAAACACGTTTTATTATTGAAAAAACAATATTCGTTTAAAAAAAAAAAACAACTTAAAAACAATGTTTTTTTGTTTGCGAATATTATTTTCATCGTTTAAAAAACACATTTTATCATCCTGTCTATAAATTATACACACAAAAAAATAAGGAAATGTGAAATTTAGAACAATGTGTTATTTTCTAGAAAATAAAAAAATCAATCAATGATAACTCAAAAACCCATTAAATCAACTCCAGATCAATAATAACTCCTTAAATCCCATTAATAATAGTAAGAATAAACTAAAACCTTTCCAATATGATAGTATCCATAGCACTCTAAACTCCGTTTCAACACATTGCGAGAAATTTTTAAGTGTATTAAACAATCGCTGGAAATAGGCTCTAAACTCTATCCAACAATTCGTGCACGAAACTGAAAAGTGAACTTTTTTGCATTGTACTGAAAATATCTTATCCTCTAGTCGAACCAAGTCAAAAAATCATTGTTTCATAGCCAAAAAATATGCGCAACAATAAAAAAACTCAACTGTAAATAATTTTTTAAAATATTTTAAAAGTAGTTTTCATTTGTTAACGCGAGACCAAGCCCAGTCTCCTTGTGGCCTCCCCTCGTGGCCTCTGTGGCACTTTGTTTTTCCGCTGCAGTGGTGCTAATGGGTCCTCTGGTTATCTGTCTTTCCTTCATTTTTGCTCCTCTTTCCCTTCTGTGGCTTTTGTTTTTGTGTTTTTGAACAATTCTTTGATAATGTAAGACTGCATTCCATTCTACAATGGAATATACGAATGTAGTGTTTATCAATGGTCAAATGTGTTTGTTTGTGTCAGATTTATATATTGGTCAGATTTAGTATGTCAGTTTAAGTATGGAATTGTTAGATAGAGTTTAGTCAATGGGAGTTTCTCGCAATGTGTGTGACGTTCGAATCTCGGCAATTACGTTATTATTCTACCACTAGATGGCGCGGACTATTATGTCGCGCCATATTCAAATAAAATCTATTTATGTTGGCTAATTTTTGTCTCATGCTTAGCTTAATAATATTTGACCAGTAAATATTTCATAAGTGTGTTCGTTTTATGAATTATGGCGAATGATAATATTATATATTATCATTCTAACATGGGAAGTTATCTGGAGATAGGCATTTACTGTGGTCTGTTGACCACGATACTTATTCTCGTCGGTATGTAGAGGGGAAATTGATCACACCTGTGACCCATTTCTCCCCATAGTGGACGTTTCCATGAGTCGTACTGCGGTCCCATTGGACACAGTCCGACCTCCTGGGGAATGTCCATTATACAAGTCCGTGTAGAGCTCAGTTCCCCTAAAGTTACTTAAAGATATATTTATATGTTGCTGACAGTTACTTGCATTTATGTGGTACAAAAAGCTTTGTTGCTACGAGCCGGCTGGTGCAAAACCGTAAAGACCGTAGTAGTCGTGGCATTTATGTCACGGAAGCCTATGTACCGCGAATATACATTTCAACCTAAGCACATATATTGACACATTGGCGAGTGGTTTTAGTGGGACTTGACAGTTATTGACCATTCTACTCTCGGTTGTAATAATGATTTCTGAACGCATGTTACGATGCGGAACGTCGATCTTCGACTTAGGCGATGCTGATCGCCAAGTAACACTCATCTACGCTCATTCTCCGGTATTTATCGTATCGTTATGTCTCATTATCGAGTGATACGGTGAAATCACCGTATCCTCGGCGGTTGTCTGTCTGGGAACCGTGTCACCCGACTCGGTCAGCCCAAACCTTGTGACGACTAAGAAAGTCAACCATCAGACGGATTGATGGATTCCCTTCCTTTAGAACCACTTAGGATACCCGGAACGGAAGCTAGAAGTCTCATATATTTGTATTAGTTATTATATTGTATAAGTAGCCCCTAATGTTCATAGTTATTCATACTGATTATTATTATATATATATATGTTCCTCGGTATATTTAATGTTATCTGTTAATGTTCATATTAAATATTGTCATGATTTGAGAATCAGGTCTCCCTTTTATTCATAGTTTGTGTTGCAATTTTCCCACGTTTAGTGCGCACCTTATCTCGGCCAGATTCTGTGTGTAAATGCCCTCTCCTCGTGGTCACTGTCGCTAGACAATGCCCTCGGAGAAAGGATCATCACACGTGGAGGTTCTACTGAGATTTGGTTGCAATTTTGTTTTGGGAAATTGCAACGGATATTTTCTTGTTCCACTGAACAAAAAGATATCCATGACCCCTATAGCTAGCGACCTGAGATGGATACTGACATTCCCGCGAGTGTAGTATCCATCCCCATCGATTAAACTCATTAATTCAGGACTACATTATTAATTTATATTTAAAATTAAAATTATAAATGTCAAGGTACAAATGGAACCGAAATCCATTTGTAAAAATAGGTTAGTAAAGATATGAAACCAATTGCTGATATGGTTATTAAGGGTTGATATCGAAAGGTGTCGACTGTGCATCTTCCGAGATGTCCGAACAGATGTCAGTAATAGTTTTGTATCGGATTAGGGAATTTAGTGGTCTTGCATATTCACGTAATCATTTCATTGATGGATAAATATACCCTACATCGGCCAACTGGAACTTCTAGAAGGTTGGGTGAGGTAGGAATTCATATTAAAACATGATTTCTACTACTCCATGTAGTGGCGCCAACGGGCTGAGTTACGCTCTCCTATCGGGCTGAAATAAGATTTCTCCATTGAGCTGTGACTGTGCGATATGAACCGCTAAGAAATTCCAATGTCTATTAAAAATAAATTTTCTTTTATTCGTATATAATTTCATTCTTCATAATTCAAATTACAGTAGTATAAAAATAATGGTTCATATAGGCTGTTATTTTTTCCCATTTCTTGTACTGAGTGTCTGAAGTTCACGTGAGTTTCCACACACTCTCTCGAAGTGAAGAGTAGAAGTATTTTTGTGTTTGTCATTTTTATCAGTACTTCGGCGTGAAAGTGGAGCTCATATGGAACTCAAATCTTCGGTGTTCGGACCCTAACATGAGCAATGTAGGAATCACC
>JH432112.1:0-15513 GCA_000239455.1 Strigamia maritima
CTGACTATAGATTACACAACCAACAACCAATTAAAGGCGAGCGTCATCTGTCAAGGTAAATTATTTTTTTTTTTTTTTTTTTTTAATTATCAAAAAAAAAAATTGTAATGAAAAATTGTTGTCAGGATGGGTGAAGGAGATGTGACAAAAGGCTGCTGTTATGTCACAGCATTTGTGTTCATCTTGGCTGGTTTCACTGTGGGTATTCTGATTGGCATTTATGCAGTGCCACATGAATGTACTGCTGGAAGTTGCCCAAAATCCGGAGATGAGAATTTGCTCAAGTTTAATACCGACACCTTTGAGGAGCAGCCTGAACTGACTGATGAACTCTTACTGGAAATCGATGCTAAGGGCATTGAGAACCATCTCAGGTGAGTACTTCTAAAGGAAAACTATTGAATGTCATCATGTATTATTCAGCTCCAACAGAAGAAGAAAAACAAATTGAAAACAACATCAAGGGGGAGAGATAGCCTTTAGATTGAATTTCACACAAAGACCGGTTCACACTTCACAGACTATTTGGTTTTAAAGGACCAATCAGGACACAGCATCAGCAATTTTTTCAAAACTAGCTATAAGCACCCGTTACTACATAACTTAAAAAATTATAGTATAAAATCTCAGGCCCCTGAAATCCCCTTAAATCATATCCCAGTTCGCTAATAACTCGTGGAACAAATCTCAGATCACCCATCCTATGTGAATCCGTGGAAACCCGTTAAAGTCTAACGCAAATGATTTATGGATCGAAAATACAAATTCATATGACGTCATGTGCCAAAACTCATCGAATTGGCTACGGGATGCGTCATCTACCATGTATTACAAATACTATTAAAGGCTACGGACAACAACGACAAATTATATTATGATGATGATGATAATAGGTAGTTCTTCGTCTTCTTTCTTCAAGTAAATTACTCCTCAAGTCTTATGACCCGATGAGTCCAGTGTAGATACTCTAATACATGGCACGTCTTAATGAGAATTTACCACTACCACCACACCTACTTGTGTGCTCTATTCGATTTTGATTGTCAATTTTTGATTGTCAATTTTGTATTGTCGATTTTGTATTGTCGATTTTGTATTGCCGATTTTGTACTGCCGATTTTGTACTGCCGATTTTGTATTGTCGATTTTGTATTGTCGATGTTGTATTGTCGATTTTGTATTGCCGATTTTGTATTGCCGATTTTGTATTGCCAATGTTGTATTGTCGATTTTGTATTGTCGATTTTGTATTGCCGATTTTGTATTGCCGATTTTGTATTGCCGATTTTGTATTGTCGATTTTGTATTGTCGATGTTGTATTGTCGATTTTGTATTGCTGATTTTGTATTGTCACTTCATTGTGGCGCCATCTATTGCGGCGGATTTTAGTTGTGACTCGCGTAAGGTAGTGGTAAATTCTCTCATAAAATCACCATGTGCTTGAGTGATTCTCATCACTCATCTTTTTGCCTAATAAGCTCACTCGTGATTTTATCAGGCGTGAAAGATTCGTTCTGACCTAATTGTCCCAACAATCAGTCGTCGCGCTCGGTATATTACTCCCGAGTATATCCCCATTTCTTGGGTCCCACAGTAAATTCCTAAAACAGACTGAGTTTTGTAGGTATCAACAATTTGCAGAGTAGTGGGTACCCCATTAGGATGTCCAAACTAATCTAAGTCAAGATCAAGTGAGGTCGGCCTACTGCAGACGTTAGGCTATGCAGTAGGACATTTTCAATGGCATGGGGTGGTCAAATGGGATATTCCTTACCCTGCACATTGTCGAAACCAAAGTTTTTCTAGTTGATGGCAAAAACCTGCCTACCTGGAGAAAACCCATCAACACCTGACAGGAGAACCCTGAAAAAATTCCTTCACACATTTCAATACCCAAGCTGGAACCCGGTGGCAAGATAGATAGATAGAATTGAGTTTATAGACGCAAGCGGCGACTCAGGCCATACACGTCTTTAAATCTGACATACTGAAACTGACATACTAAATCTGACCAATATAAATCTGACACAGACAAACACATTTGACCATTGATAAACACTACATTCGTACATTCCATTGCAGAATGGAATGCAGCATTGCATTAGCAAAAAATTGGTCAAAAACAGAGACAAAAGTCACAGAAGAGAAAGCGGAGCAAAAAAAAGGAGATAGATAACCAGAGGACCCATTAGCACCACTGCAGCGGAAAAACAAAGTGCTGCAATGGAGAACCCAGGGGAAGCCACAAGGAGGCTGGGCTTGGAAGTTGTCTCCCCTACCCAGTGGCAAACCTGGGATTAATGTACTGTACTAACCACTCTGCAACCTGTCATGTATTAACCTCTGATGTGTTCATTCTTTTTTAATAACCCAGAGAAGTTCAAAGCAGATAATTGGAAAAATCCCAAATTTAGATATTTTGCAGCAATTTTGTTGATACATAAAAAGTTTTTCTGTAAATTGTTTGGATCTTTTCTCTGTTGGAGCTCTAGCATCAGATGTGTTTATTCTCTCAATACTTATGGTTGAAATGTAATACACTATAAATCAATTCAACCTTACAGAAAACTAACTAAAAGGCCTCATGTAGCGGGGACCAACGAAAGTTTAGCCGTTGCCAAATACATAAAACAGACATGGATAGACCAAGGCTTGGATTCAGTTTACATGGCAGAATATCAAGTACTTTTATCATACCCAGGAAGTGAAAAAGCAAATTTTGTAAGATTTTGTTGGTTTTTTGAAAATCTGACCATTCACCATAATGACTGGAAAAATCTACTATGTTTTGCACTAACACTGTGTAAATATAATAGACTTGACCATTCAGCATGCAGTCAGACTCAAGTCAGCAGCATTAAACCCATTGACAATAGTCTATGACCCAATATCTTGATATCACTCTGGCCATCTCCTCTTGTAGTGGTTGCTGGACACCTTGGAGAAACTAGGGCTGAAGTGACCATTGCACTTGCCGATGCCCTGTTTTAAGTTTTAACATCAAGTTCCAAATGCTGACTCTAGAGACTGCAACACTGTCTGTTATACTAAGCTACACCGATGTTAATCATGACTTACAACTGTTTATATAGATTGAAATAATAAGTCCAATGCATGGTCAAACTGTGTTTATCAACTTCACAAGCCTACCAAGAGAACAAGACAAGCCTTTTGTAGACAAGAAATTTCCAGATGCTTTCAACGCTTACTCTCCGCCGGGAGACGTTGTTGTAAGTAAACTCAGCATCCTTAACCCAACTTTGCAGAATAACTTTATGACTTTTCTTTATTTAGGGTGAATTAGTTTATGCCAATTATGGAACTGAAAGCGACTTCGAAGAACTTGAAAATGAAAACATTACCATTACTGGGAAAATAGTGATAGCGCGCTATGGACGCATTTTCCGAGGAAACAAAGTACGGTAACATTTAGGTCTTAGAAAAATCCCAATTAAGTGCAAATATAAATACAAGGTGGATAATGCTGCCAAGCGGGGAGCAATCGGTGTCATCCTTTATACGGACCCCGAAGAAGTTGCAGAAGCTGGAACGAATGCTTCTATGGTGTACAACAATACCCGATGGTTACCAGGAGATGGAATGCAAAGAGGAAGTGTATATGAAGAGATAGGAGACCCATTAACACCAAGACTACCAGCATTAAGTTGGTTTCTTTACGCTGAAATTGCCAATAAAATAACCTTGATTATGTTTAAGAGGAGATCTTCAGAATACGCGAAGAAGAAGCGGATTTGCCGGATATCCCAAGTCAACCAATTGGTTATAAAGATGCAAAAATACTGCTAGAGTAAGTTGATTTGACAGTAAAAGATTATTAAAATCTTCGACAAATTCTGGGTTTCGATTCCTTTGTTTAGTACTCCCTAAACCAAACACCACCAGTTTTTAGCCAACACTAGGATGTCGGTTTACACAGCATTCCCTCGGAAAGAATGACATCCCGGATAATGGTGAGGGTGCCGGATAGTTACAATTATCTGGCATTTTGTTCATTTGATTGTTAATTGACCAGTTGTCTACTTGTCAAAAACTGGTCAGACTCGTAATTACCGTTGTTTCCGAGGGAATATGGTACATGGCATTCACTCTACTTGAATTCATTTATGAATCAAACTAAATTAGTCTGGAATTGAGTATCCCAAAAAAATGCCAAGTCCCTTCCAAATTCAAATCATGACTTATCTTGTCCACACTGTCCAATCCAGGACTTACTGCATGTTCTCCTATAATTCTAGAACAGAATTAATCTGTCGTTTTTTCTTCAACAGATACATGGCAGGCTTAGACATAGACAAACCTGATTGGCAAGGAAAACTAGGCATTCGGTACCGAACAGGGCCTGGGTTTGAAGGACGTTACCAAAACCAGTAAGATAGTTAGCTAACAAAAACATATTCCAAAGTAAAATAACAAGAACGATTTTTCATAGTGTTGTTAGAATGAACATCCACAATGAATTAAAAAGTCGTAAAATCTTCAATGTGATTGCCACTATACCTGGAGATATTGAACCTGGTCAAGTATCTTCTGCATTTACAAAACTTATCATTGTTCCAGATTATAATAATATACAATTTTACAGATAGATATGTGATTGTGGGAAGTGCACATGATGCTTGGGGTTATGGATATGTCAATCCATCAAGTGGTACTGCTCAGTTGTTGGAAATAAGTGATGCATTCAGCAATCTTAGGAAAAAAGGTAACAAGTGCTGCAGTATCAACAATTAGAGATGACCACAAAAACTCTAGGGTCATCAGGTGGGATTTAATTGATTCGTAAAAACTATGGGCAAGAGCAAGCGCATTATTGGCCCATTGTTATGAGAGCCTAGGATTGGTTGGTGCAATTCAAATGGACCAATAACAGTTGTACAATCGATAGTTCTGTTGTTGCATGACGATTGGAATTACCGATAGTCGTGCATGGTAGTTAGAATTGTCATTTTGTTGTAGTTTTTCCCATTAGATTTTTTTTATCGTGCTAGGGAGTTGATCGAAGTGGCTTCAATCAATCCTAAAAATTGAGATCTGAATTAAATCACTCGTGCCCGTTGGTCAGAGTAAACCGTGATTTATTCAGATCACCGGCCACTTGTTTATTCAGATCTCAATTTTTGCGATGCACTCGTGTCAATGTAGAAAAATTCTTTGTTTGGGCCTACTTTGATAAACTCTCTAAACTCTATCCAGCAATTCGTGCACGAAACTGAAAAGTGAACTTTTTTGCATTTTACTGAAAATATATATTATGGTATCTTATTTCAATCCTCTAGTCGAGCTGAGTCAAAAAATCATTGTTTCGTAACCAAAAAATGTGCGCAACAATACAAAAATCCAAATGTAAATAATTTTTTAAAAATATACTCAGCTAAACTAGAGGATTAAAATAAGATACCACAATATATACTTTCAGTGCAATGTATAGGACATTAACCAATAAGAGTTTCATGCATAAATTGTTAAATAGAGTTTAGCTCTTGTGATATTACTGTTGATTATTTGCTATGACTCTTGATCTGTAGGATGGAGTCCCAGAAGAACTATCATTTTCTGTACATGGGATGCAAGTAAATATGGACAGATTGGATCAACAGAATGGGTTGAGGTAACATTAGGATAAAGCTAGGTTCACACTAGACGAAAAGTAACGCAACGCACGGAATTAGCAGCTTGTGATTGGTTGGAGGCTTGCGAACAACCAATCACAAGCTGCTAATTTCTTGCGTTGCGTTACTTTTCGTCTAGTGTGAACCTAGCTTTAGATTTAATTCTAGGAACAAAATTATGACTTGCTATTTCCTCCAGGAACATCTAGCAGAATTATCAGCAAGAGCAGTTGTGTACATCAACTGTGAATCTTGTATTGAAAGTAAGATCCAAAGACAGAAAATATTGAATACACAAATTCTTTGCAATATATTTTCTTAGCTGAAGATTTTAGAGTATCAGCAAGTCCCATTTTAAGAGACGCTGTGATTAATGCATCCAGAAAAGTAAATAAGCATTTCTAATTATCTATGGATATAAATTGATCTTATTCTTCAGGTTCCTGCAGCAGATGATGGTGATGACGAAGACGAAACTGTTTTCAAAGAATGGGCTGAGCGTGATGATGATCACGATGGTGATGACAGCAGAGAAATTGGAAGTGATGATAATGACATGGATGGCGATATAACCGACGATGATGATGATATTGTGTACTTTTATAAAAATTGTGAAACCTGTCTACAGCGAACACCGATGGTGCCAAAAGCAGGTGGTCGCTATATTCCAGGTTTCACCATACCGTATTCCCTCGGAAAGAACGGCATGCCGGAAAAACCAAGTTTGACCAGATTTTGCAAATCTGACATCTGGTCATTTTTACGGCATGCCGTAAAAAATCGAATCGGTGCTGTAAAACGTAATACTCACTTTATCCGGCATGCCGGCACCCCGGTCAGATTTACTATTCTCCTGCATGCCGTTCTTTCCGAGGGAATATGGTAATATGATGTCATTGTGTATTAAACCCAAATTTACCACAAGTACAAGTATAAGCTCAGACCTAAAACGGCCCAATGATAGGAATGGCTTCCTGGCTTTAACTAGTGAGACACCATCAGGAATAGCACGGGACACAATGGTCCAGTTATTTCAGACTTGGAATAGTCCTTGTCTCTGTACACTCTTACATCAAGTTTTAACTTTACTTGATTATTCAGTCTGGTAAAAAACTGGAATTTGGAATTCGGGATTTTCAGATATTATTCTTCGATATTCGTCCGGTATTTGGGATTATATCCTGATTAATCTTGAGCTAAAATTTTTTACTCCTAAATAAAATAATTAATGTTTAATAATTAAGTATCCCAGGGAACCAATATGACTTTCAGACTTTGTTTCCATGACAACTGGAGAATTATACAGATTAGTCAGTAGAAATTATCCAATGTAGAAGTAAAAAATTTTAGCTCAAGATTCTGTAAGGGAGGTATAGAAAATAGTTTAACATGTGGTAAAGCCACTATAAACCCACTGTGGCTCAAAGTGGTCCACATTGATCCGTCATACCAGTATGCTCCTGTAAGCCAAGAGAAAGGAAATAGTTGTTCTGATTTATCAGCTCCAGACTGATCTGTTCTCATTGAAAGCTATTTCTGTCCACGTAACTCTATAGACCATAGCGGATTAGCTGGAGCCTTTTCACACAACTATGTATTCCAAAACAGGGTCACATAATGTCATCAGCCAAAGACTGTATTTTTTAATAAACACTACTAATTAGCTGCCATTTTGCTTTGCAGTTACAGATTGATATTTACAAAATTGTATGAAATCGGTTCTCTTGGCGAATGTCTGTCAGCAATACTGTATACATACAGTCGTTGCCACTGAATTATACATTTAAAGGGAATGTTTGGTAGATGGAACATTTAGTAGATCTGGGTTTAAATCCACAAAGCAAGAACAAGTCTAAACAACATTCAGAAAATATTTTTTATAAACATCCGAAATGTTGATTCAATATTAGAATGTCATTTTTTATCAACATTTTTTCAACATTCAAACATAACATTAAAATTAATGTTAATTTAACATTAAATGAATATTGCATATCAACAAGCAATAATTCCACTGTTTGATGGTTGTTTCAGAGTTTTGATTTAACATCTAACGGATGTTGTCTATGAACACAACATTCAACAACTAAATAACGTTTAAAAATGTTGATTCAACATTAGCTTGTTTCATGAGAATATCAGTTGTTGATATGCAACATTCGTTTAATGTTAAATCAACATTTTGTTATGTTTGAATGTTGAAAAAATGTTGATAAAAAATGACATTCTAATATTGAATCAACATTTCTAATGTTTTTTTCTTCTGAATGTTGTTTGGACATTTTCTTGGGAAGTAGCATGACATCCAAATTCTGCTCTGTTCATTATTGAATTCTAAACAAGTATGTTTTTAGCATAAGTCCACTTGGTGCTGAAAGTGATCATGCCGCTTTTGCATTTTACGCTGGCATTCCGTCCATTGATGTGCATGCAGACAACGAGGTTCAAAATTAAGTACGAAAGAGTCAGTTTTTTGGTTTAACTTTTTTTCTACATTGATTATAGGATGACAGTAACTTCTTTCCAGCCGAAAACACAGCTTATGATGTTTATGATTATTTTATACGATTTATGGATCCAGATTTCAAAAAGAGTGTTTCTTGTGCAGAATATGTCTCTGTTTTAATCAGACTTTTTGCAGGTATATTTAAACTCAATCCAATAATTCGTGCACGAAACTGAGAAGTGAACTTTTTTGCATTGTAGTATATATTGTGGTAGCTTAATGTAATCCTCTAGTCGAGCTGAGCCGAAAAATTATCGTTTCTTAGCCAAAAAATGTGCGCAACAATACAAAAACCCAAATGTAAATAATTTTTTAAAATATTTTACGAGCGTTTTCGTTTGTTAACAATGGCACGCACATTTTTGGACTAGGAAGCAATGATTTTTCGACTCAGCTAAACTAGAGGATTAAAACAAGATACCACAATATATACTTTCAGTACAATGCATAGGCCATTAAGCAATGCGAGTTATATTTATTCAAATGTTGTGCTTTTTGTATTTGTGTGTTCTAGATAAGAAAGTTTTGCCATTTGATGTTGATCAATTGGGTGCAGTTCTAAAATCAAATATAAAGAAACTTAAAGAACTTAAGATCCCAGAAATTCTTTTGGAACGGAATATCACCTTATTTGGTATTATTTTTTATATAACATCTTATACAATAAATTAATTTTTTCTTACGTACCTTAAATTGACAAATTGTAGACAACTTGGAAGAAGCAGTCGACGACTTCGAAAAACAAACCAAAATATTTAATAACAAGCTGAAAGAAATTGATGAAAATGAGTAAGAATTCATACTAAAACATAATATTATACAAGGTACTCACTTACAAGTCAGTAAATCTGTAAATCACATCCACACACTGAGCAGCCGAGATCGTTAAGTATCAAAAATGGCGTTGATGCAGGCCGAAGCGCAGGCGCAATGGCTGCCTTGTATATATTTTTACTTATTTAATTTTTTTTCATTCAATTATAACTTTTAAATAATTCTGATTTTTATATTAAAAATTATAGTATCATGGCGACACGAATGGTCAATGATCAAATGATGTATCTAGAACGAATTTTTATAAAACCTGGTGGTCAATCCGATGACTGGTTTCATAGGTAAAAATATAAAAATAACTTTTAATTTATACACATACTTAATGATTTCTCTTTTTAAAGACACTTATTATTCGGCCCGAGTGATCTGGACAAGTATTCAGACTCGATATTTTCCGACTTGATGGATTTAGTTGAAGAAATTGATGAAATCAAAGAGGAAGAAGAAGACGAAAAAGATGGCGACGACTCGGACGAAGGCGAAGAAAACGACATCGAGCCGGACGAGCACTGGGATGAAATCAATATTTACTTATCCGACTTATTAGTGTCCGTCAGACAAGCCACTCGGTTCCTGGAACCTTTCAAAGTGGCTTACGATGATTAAATTGAAATTTGAATGAATTTATTTTGTGATGATTTAATTGTGATATACAATCAATACTTTCCACTTCGATGTAAAAACGGACTGTTTATTTATGATTACATCATGTCATTAAAATTGTTTCTTTCATTTTTTAATCAAAAATTTTCAACATTCTGGTGGTGCAGATTTTCACGGAATAAACGCCCTCTGATGTTCAGTTGTGACAAGCCTCGAAAAGCATTCAAAATTAAACAACTTGGTTATCTGACTACTATTTTTCAGCAATCCCCTATGAAACTATCAGGGTCACTCGGTGTTTCCCGACATAAAGAAGCTGTTAGTTGGCCTTTCTTTTTTTTGGCGACCAGCAGGGTTGGACGCGCTACTGAAAAGTATTACGCTACAAATTTATGAAATAGTGTACCGTCATTGCGCTACCACCAGTGCCGGATTTCTGCCTAGGCCTACAAGGCCCCGGCCTAGGGGCCCCGGTGGTCGTATAATTCTATAAATTTTATAGAATAACGTAACTATAGTAACATAGACTGTATTGTATTATTCTGATGTTTATTAAAGTCATTAAAGTCGATTAAAAATTATATGTTCTGTACTAGTGCATTTAATTTGCTAAATTTCCAAAATAGCTTCGAGATGGTGGGGGGGCCCAAATGTCAAGTGCCTAGGGGCCCTGGGTCTCTAAGTCCGGGCCTGGCTACCACTACTTAAAAATTTGTAGCAACGCGGCGCTGCATGCTGAAAATGAAGTGCATGTGATGCACTACTTTTCCCGCTACTTTTCCGCTATTTCAACTCGATTTCAACGTCAGAGTAATGGAACGTTCCATTGACTCTGATGCGGGATTCCTGCATGAACGTCATTTGAATGACGTTTTATGTGACGTTTTGCCTAAGTATGGATTATGGAAATAGCGAAAAAGTAGTTCAACTTGCATTACTTTTTTGCTATTTAGGGCATAGATGTAATTGGCGCTACTTTCCGACTAAGCAATTGAAAGTAATGAAATTTCAGCGCCGCCACAGTAGCGATAGCGCGACGACGCTTTTTCGCTCAACCCTGGCGATCAGCGCCATTGACATGTATTTCGCCTCCTTTCTCTGTGCAAATATATACCATCTGTACGTTATTGGGCGACACTACCAAACGATCAGCACCATCTTCATGCCCAATCAGCAGGCTTCTGAAGATGTCTGTATAATGTCCGTAATATAAGCGCAAACAGACACAATAATAAACTGCACAGCCCCACATCACACATCGCACTGTTTTACTACAATCGAATCACTCCAATGAGGTTTTGAAGGCAAAATATTCCACAATGACCCAACCATTGAACTGCATGTTGCGGTAGTGTTGTCCTACCGGGGTCTGGCTTTGGTAACAATCCACATGGAACAATGAGAACCCCGCAACGCAACCCCACACTCAGATTAGCTTAATCAGCAAGTTACAAAATCTCATTACAATGGCTCAACCATTGGAACATGTGGTTTGGTGGAGTTATCACAATGTGTCTATTTGAGTTCTTGACAATGTGGCAACACCAATGACAATCAATGTTGGCAAAGGCGGAGGGACGGCAGACAAAGAACCACCATTTTTGACGGGTTACCACTAGTCATTTTATTAAACAGTAGAGAAAAGTACAGCAATGCAAGTAGATTTATATTATTTATTATAATATAAAATTATATGTTATATTGTGAGATTATTGTCTAAACTCTATTTATCAATTCGTCCACGAAACTCTCATATTGGTTAATGACCTATGCATTGTACTGAAAGTATATATTGTGGTATCTTATTTTAATCCTCTAGTTGAGTTGAGTCGAAAAATAATTGTTTTTTAATCCAAAAATGTGCCGTGTCATTGTTAACAAACAAAAACGCTTGTAAAATATTTTAAAAAATTATTTACATTTGGGTTTTCGTATTGTTGCGCACATTTTTTGGCTACGAAACAATGATTTACAATAATGAAACAATAATGCATTAATAAAATATAAATTAAATGTACTAGAGAAGTAATTAGAGGATAAATAATTGAAAAGTAAAATTGTAATTAAACTGTACTGTAATATGTGCATTACAGATTTTCAAATCAGACAGAATTTTCTACAAGTCCAAATATTGATAGACCAGTCAGAATACCAATAATTGATCCGACGTTACACAGTAATTTGACAATCGATATTACTTTTTCTTCTTCGATTACTTCTCGAATGTTGTTGGCAATGAAGTATGTAGTTTTGCTCAATTTAGTCATGTTATTATGGTGGATGTTAATTTTTCTAACTGAAGGCAGGAATATTGTTTCTTCACAGCGTTCCACACACAAACAATCTTTCTGGGGATTTGTCTTGAATTGAGTTTTCACATATATTTGGTGTGTTTCTTTAGCTGTTTCTTGAGTAAGGCAAATAGGTAAAGTACTTTTTTCCATAAATGGTAATCTTATAGAAAATCAAAAAATTGGAATTTTCTTAAAATTGAGTGTCAAATTAAAGAATAACATAAAGTCTACCTGGCTATAAGTTTGGAATAACTCGGATTGATCGGTGAACTGATCGCATGAAAGTATTCATACACTAAGTCACGTGTCTGCCAGTAACCAATAAAAGCGTTATTTTTGAATAAACCGTGCGAAACCGCCATCTTGAATAAATAGATGGCCTGGTCAAACATTTGACAACCGGTTTTGACCAGTTTAAAACTACTTTGTTACGCGCAACATCATTTAACGGTTAGTTGCCACAACCAATCCGAGTTACTACAAACTTATAGCCAGATAATCTTGACGTACTTGCATTTGAATGGTTCTTTCTTTAGTTTTTTTGCATAACACTTCTGCTCGCATTCTGACACCTCACTATTTGGTCTACAAGGACTTTTCGGAAAATTTATTCGAACAAACTATAATAAAAAAATTATTTTACTAATTTGAAACTTTTATCATTAGACAGTTTGTGATGCCACAAACGTGAATAAATTAACCCTCAAAGCCCCATCCTATACCACAATTGTGACCAGCTGCAGTTGTGAATACAAATTTTTTTAAAAATTTTTTTAAAAAATCTGAAATTTGCAGTAGCTATTAAGAATATGCATTTACATTTTCTGAATTAATTTCATTGCAAACGGGCATAAAATAAAAAAGTTATTGTAAAAAGAAAAAACGGTCCCCTTAAATTCCCAGCTTAAGTTTTTGGTTGTTTTCATTGCAAATTTTACTCTAGTGAGAGCGCTTTTAGAATATTGCGCCCCCTATATATAAACTAAATAACCATACCCAGCATTAACCCTTCATATTTGAAACACATGGTCAACTGAGTTAATGTGAAACTAATTGCAATTTAAATTAAGTTGATATAGACAATTGTTATTATAAATAAATGATTAAAAACACCTTGCATGCTGTTTAAAACAACATTTTGACCGCATGTCTTTATTATTACAATTGGTGACACCTAGTGTTGGTTGGAGAAAACATGATAACATCACTAAAGCGCTTCAAAGTAGAGACTCCAAATGGTCACAATTGTGACTATTAATCGGGCTCTACGTTGTTCCAAAATTTCAGGGCTTTGAGGGTTAATAACAATGAAATAAATTCATATTTATTAATTATCTCGTGTCTCGTAATTAAAATCTTTGTTGGAGATTTCATTAGACAGTTTGCGATTTTTCGTGCGAGATTTACTTCATTACAAGAATGCCAAAATAACGAGATATTGTTAAAAATATCGTCACATGTATTCTCGTTTGAAAGGTCTCTGTCGAGATTTTTCAAAAAACTCGTTTCAAATTGTCATGTATACAACTTGATTTAAGTATGCACACTTTATAGAATCACAACAATTGTCGTGAAATTCTGCCGCCATTTTTCCTCCACTTCGGCTGCAATTTTGGCAAAGTTGTGTCGATTACATTATCTCAGGTTAGTTTTTTTTATCAGTCAAACACCTTGCACAAGCCACAAGCCCACTTAATTTGTGATAAAGTGTCTAGTTCTCCTAAAAATTGCTACCGCCAATTTAAGTGTCGTATGTAATACCGTTCATGACAAATCGCATTCAACAATACGATATTTTATTAACGAGATTTATAAAACAAATTTTTTTTGAAAATTTTGTTTCCTTAAATCTCGTTTTCGGTCTCGTGCGAAAAATCGCAACTGTCACATTCAATTGACGCGTAGGCGCGAAACTTGAAGTTTTGCTCCTACGCGCGCGCAAATTTGTTTACAATGCTGCAAATATTCGCAGCTTGCTGTCGTATGTAACACGTTTCGTGACAAATCTTAAAAACCGATACAGCAACCGCTTCCTCCTCCGAGGACAAATGAGCCTCATTTCAGTTTGTAAATCATTAGTTCTTGTTGTTCTTCTTGTAGTTTGCAGCATGACTTACGAGAATTTTTGTATTAATTAGCGTCGCGTTAGTTTTAAATTGTTCTCATTTTTATCCTCTTTGCTTCTAATTTCACTTAACATGTTTTACCGTCAGTTGAATTAACCTTGATACATGTTTATTTTTAATTTTTTTCCCGAGATACACATTTACAGTTTTTTTGTTTTTCTTTTTTAGATTTTGTTCGGAAACACTTCATCACTGGAGGAAACCATGCCGAAGGGTCTTCGCGAATTGCAAGTATCACTGTTTTTTTTTAGTGTAAACTTAAGCGAATACTGATTTTTCTATTCGCCAAGTTAAAAACACTAAAAAAAAGCAAAGTGACACTTGAAATTCGCGAAAAATCGAATTTCCTAACAAAAGGATCGCCGGGATTCAGCCTATCTTAAGCTCTTTAATTTATTCATAAATTTTTCCATTTTATTTTTAATGTTCTTTCGTGTAACAATTTCAAATGTTTTGTTTTAATAAATAAAATTATTCTTTTCTTTTAAATTAATTTTCAAAATAAATACAAGAAAATAATGAATAAAAATATAATACAATTTAATAGAAAATACAATAATACAAATAAAATGTAATAGAATTACAATACAAAATAAATACAAAATGACTTACAATAAAAAAATTATTTTGTCATTTACGAATTTCCAAAGCAGACTTCAATACTTGTGTCGTTAGAATTCAAATTATATTTATGATCGGTATTTTGCGAATAAAAAGTAAAAATTGAAGACAATCAGCCACACTGTATCAATCCACTTCTAAAAACAGAATTTTTAATCAATTGACATCAAAAGTATCATAAAGTGTCATCGTTAGACACATTAAATAACAGCTACGGATAAAATTTTTCTGACTTTTGGAAGAACTTTTGAAAATGAACAGAAAAATTCGACAACAATATTATTATTTTGCTTACTGCGATTTTGTAGGGGCCTAATCTGTATACATGTAACACTGATATCCACATACATATATATTCTCGACTAATACTGATATACAGTTCGCTATTAGTATATAGGGATGGATACTAATACTGTAAATCCACGGCATCAAATGTTGAATTAATAAATTTTATTACGCTTTAATAAAAAACAGCTTGGCCTGAAACTACCACAAATTGTGAATTTATCATTTCGATTGAAAAATGTCAAACGGCAAGACATCTGAGCAGCAAAATTCAAAATTCATCCATACGCGAAGCAGTGTTCATTAAATTAACTTTAAAGAAGATCTACTCCCATCCCGGCAATCTGATTGAGTTTGGGCAATGACACTACATAACAACCACCACAACAAACAAAACAATCCACGTTCAGAGTTATGGCCGCATGCGAGTTTGAAGGGTTAGCATTTTTCGAGTTCCAAATTGATTCGTTGGTTCGGGGTTAGCATTTTCGAGTTCCAAATTGATTCGTTGGTTCGAGGTTAGCATTTTTCGAGTTCCAAATTGATTCGTTGGTTCGGGGTTAGCATTTTCGAGTTCCAAATTGATTCGTTGGTTCGGGGTTAGCATTTTCGA
>JH432112.1:16189-44212 GCA_000239455.1 Strigamia maritima
CAATGCATGCGTAGCCTTCATGCAACAATTGACTCGTTTGTTTGTTTGTTTTTTTCGTAGGAAAGTTGTTTACATCATTGTGAACATAGTTCTGAACTTAATCACATTTTAAGTCCACTGAGCATGCTCAGTCACTAGGAAGTAGAATGATGTCGCACCTACTGATGCAAAATGGCTCAACAAGTGATTCGAAGGCTGTGATTGGCTGGGAGAAATCACAAGAGATTCGTTTTGATTGGCTATGGATCATACGTCACATTTCACGTAAGAAAGTACTTTGAAGTATAGCTTTTGCATGCAAACTATGCAACCGACGTGCGTACAGTTTGCATGCAAAATTTTGGCTCATTGTGAACGCGCTTGCGCCCATTGTGAATGAGCCTTAAGCCCGAAGACCTTGTGGTCGGAATATCTTGCCACAATTGCTGTGTTTAGCAGCAGTCAATAGACAGTTTGCGCTTTCACGAACGAGATTTTATTACGAACGTGAAATAAATTAATAAAAATGAAATAAATTCATTTTTATTAATTATCTCGTGCCTCGTAATTAAAATCATCGTTTCAGATTGCGCTTGCACAAACAATTAAACACGAACGAGAACGAAATAAACAAATAAACGAGGAACACGGCTTCGCTCAATGTTCTAGTAGAAAATGTGTAAATTAAGGGTCTAATGCCATGTTTATATAAAAAATCGTTTGTTGCAAACAAATTTCTAACCTAGATGACTAAAAACCTACCGAAAATACAACGAGCTGATGAAAAACAAGATGGGTGCCCCGCTCGCTTCAAATTGCAGAACAGTGCGCATTTTAATGCACACTGCGCATGTGCAGTGCATTCGTATATCAACTTATGTACGAACGAATTGAAAAATAAATCTCGTATATTTGTAATACGAATGTTAAATTAAATACGAGATTAATTTTTAAAATCTCGTATTTATCTAACATTCGTAATTAAAAAATTACGTCCGTGAAAGCGCAAACTGTCTACTACATTCGCTCATAGAGGCGAGGCCCAGACCATCAGGCTTCATTGCAACAAGCAACGGGGCTGGGAACAACGTAACGTTGTTCAACACTGATTATACTTAGCAAAAATTTACTTTGTAAAAGTTAAAACACATACGATATAATAATACAATACAATACAATACATAATGAGTATGATAATGAAGGAAAGGAGCGTGAATGACGATGGTGTTAGTGTCCAATCGAGTCAACTACGAAGACATCACAGAGCTCTCCCTTATGCATTTTTTGGATCACCACATACGCAGTCTAAGTTAGCAGAGTTTTTGGTTTGCCATGCCACGCGAAGCGAACTCATTATCATGCATTTACTAATCATCTTGATCTTGCTCTATTTATCTTTCGGCCAACTCTCAGGACATACAATGTAGGTACGAGTTGGCCTTATATAGTACCTCAAATGGTTGCATGTTGTTTGAATGGTGAATCCCTTTTTTTAGACCCTACAGTGCGGCGCGAAAATCGTGTTAAAGAAAATTAAAATGTAACAGTTAAATAAAGTTTGATGCGGGGAAGATTAACTGACGGTCAGAAAAATAAAAACTATAGCGCTTTAATTAATTTTCAACTAAATTAAAAATCAATTAAAGCGCTATAGTTTTCATTGTGGAGCAAAATTGAGGGAAAAATAATCATCTACTGCCATCTATGAACGATTTATCAAACCACAATTTTTTTTTCTGATTTAAATAATTATCACGTATTAAAAATGAAAAATTAAATTTATAATACTACAATTGACATCTCCATTACCGTATTCATAATATTAATAACTAGTATTTAATTTTTATTTAATAAAAATTTAAAAAAAATTAATACCATAACATGAAATTGGTTTAATTCGCTGTAAATATCAGCCCGGCCTGTGTGTTTCAAACAATAATTTTTATAATTTTATACAAAATAAAAGTGAAAATTTTTTCTATTGCCTGAATCTCACAGTCACTGAACGGCTATCTTCGCAATGGCCTTCAATTCACTGCCGTGGCTATTAATTATTCTCGGTTCAATCACCAATTCAGATAAGAAAAATAATTTTCTTAACTATTCATTCATATAAATTATCCAGGAATATAAACGGGTTAATAAACGGGTTCACTTATCCGCCGCATGTTATCTGCTCCCGTCCAACTACGGTAACGATGACTACAAAGAAAGAACAACAGAAAATCGCTCTAGTCCTTAGTAAAAAACGAAAACTCTAATCCCACGAAACAAGAAAATGTCTAAACAACATTCAGAAAAAACATTAGAAATGTTGATTCAATATAATAATGTCTTTTTTTATCAACATTTTTTTCAACATTCAAACATAACAAGATGTTGATTTAACATTAAACGAATATTGCATATCAACAACCGATAATTCCACTTGTGATCATTGGGGTCATGCAATATCATAGTGATGATAGTCAAGCACCAGACATCCAAGTCTCGATGGAATTCCAAAGAATAAGACATTGTATTATTGGGTTTTGGCCTTTTAATCAGTTTGTCTAGGGGTTGGCGCTGCTTCTCTGCATCCCACGTCACGATACCACCAATTACGCCTATCTAACGACCAACCCGCTGACCAGGGCAATGGCCCTGGACAGCGAGGTCGAATCTCTACTAAAAACCATGCTGTAAGTTAACCTATAGTCAGTCATGCTTCCTTTCAATGAAGCTTCATTGGGTCGAACGGTGGGCAGAGTGAGCCAGTGCTGAACATGTGTTCAGCTTGCTAGTTGTCAAACTACTCTCTGGCCACTGTCTCCTCAGCCTCTTTTATACTATCCCCCTGGTGGTCGCAGGTCAACCGTGAGTGGCCCTTGACCATTGTCCATTCAACAGTGGGGTCATCTGGTGCCGGGTGTGGCAGTGGCCTATGTCACACACTGTTTGATTGTTGTATCAAAATATTGATACAACATCCAATGAATGTTCATTAGATGTTGTATCAATATTTTGATAAAACAATCCAACAGTGGAATGAATGTTCATTAAATGTTGTGTATCAACATTTTGATACAACAAGCAAACAGTGGAAATATCGGTTGTTGATATGCAACATTCGTTTAATGTAAAATCAATGTTGAAAAAAATGTTGATAAAAAAGACATTCCTATATTGAATCAACATGTCGAATGTTTATAAAAAAAAATATTTTCTGAATGTTGTTTAGACATGTTCTTGTTTCATGGGATGAAATAATGCGATTTTTTTGTTTTTTGCAGTTTTTTTTATTGTTGAGCACATTTCTCGGCTACGAAACAATAACTTTTCGACTCAGCTCGACGAGGAGATTAAAATCATCCCAAAGACAGCCGACCCGCCAAGTAAGCTGGCCATCCAAGGTGGTCAGAGCAAAAAAAGGGTAAAATGTGTGTTAAAAGACGTTTACTTTACACCAAATAACACTCTTATTTGGGTTTTCCCATATTCATACCGCTGCCATTACTACGCAGAATTTGCTCATATAGTCATATGGTACTCGAATTAGTCCTAACAGCCATATGGCTTTTGGAAACACACAAATGTTACAATACAGATAACGAAACAGATGCGCAGTCAATTGCCAACAAATAAGGGTCATTTTGTAAACAATTGCCAACAAATAAAGGTACATTTTAAACAATGCTTTTGCAATGGTTGGATTGTTAGTGACCAGAAACAAAATAGACCTGAAAATCTCTTTAGGCCATAGCTGTACAATGCTATCAGTATTTTTTTCAAAAATCCCCTACACCCAACAATAGCCAAGATCATTCAACCCAATCGCTAACACTAACGTCACTGGAAAAGATAGTTTAGCTCGGCGAGGACTACCACCCTCTGTAATTATGAACTCTCATAATATACATATACTTTTGATACAATGCACGTCTCAGCCAATAAAATTTTACTCAACCTTTAAGTGAGGACAAATCCCAAAAATTCAGTTTGTCAACCAAGACATAAATGAAGGATATGTCTTGAACAATATATAACATGTCTCTTACAAACATCTCCCAAAACCCCCAAAAGATGTCATCAAAACCACTTATGATACTTACTGTTAGATGACAACCAAATTATTCTGTATCTGGTATTGCAAAATTTCTGAGACCAATATCGTATCAAATCAACTCAAAAAATAAATACACGGTAAAGTACGGCAAAGAATAAAGTTAGACATGGCTTACCTCAACTGCTTCTGGACTTGACATGATGCTCGAATCTCGATCAATTCAGTGCTGTCAAACATGTTTTTATTTCATACTTTTTATGTTCTTTCATGACTATAAAATATGATTAACGGTGACATTTTGTTTGAATACTTTCCGGTTCTTGATAATAAAACCCTGAACTGTTTTTGCCGGGTTGATAGAACAAATGTTTTTAAAATATTCACGAAATTTTATTGATTGACACATCAATGAATGAAAAATCATTAAATAAAGTGTACTGACCAGTGCACTTATAATTTCCTTTTAAATTAAAAATTCTTAACATCCAGGTGGCGCGGGTTCCAAGATTTCATCTGGAGGTTCGGTCTTGATGACGATGTTCATCATGGGTATGACCGGTGGAATAACGAGTGCTTCAATGGATGACGTAGCGAGTGGCATTTCCTCGTCCACAATTACAGGCTACAAAATTTAGTTTTATTAATTTTTTTAGAAAATAAGAATAAATTTTCGGTTTTTTAATTTAATAATACTTTGACATCGATTTCTTCTTCGTCTTCTTCCGGTTGCGGCCCGATGAGGATGTTCATGATGGTTTTCGGAATAAACGCCCTCTGATGTTCGGTGAAGGAGTTAACGTGCATTAATAGCGGTTCTCTTAAATCGGGACTAGCGTCGAAAACGTCTTGGAGTTGCGCGGGTGGTAATTGAAGTAAAACTTGAAAGGATTGCGGTTTGGTGCGTTGACAACACTTGATGAAACCTTCCCAAACTTTTTTCTGTTTCCAAACCTAAAAACAAAACGTTAAAAACATTTTCAAAAAAATTTCTTTAATTATTAATAGGCCCCGGATGTTTATGCAAAATTAAATTCGTTTTATGCTGAAAATATGTACCAAAAATTCCAATTTATGCAAAATTAAATCTAAAAATTGTTGAATTTGGTGAAATTTGATCCAAAAAATTTTAAAATTTTAAAATTTGGTAAAATTTTATGCAAATTTTTTGCAAAATTTCATCAAAAAATATTTTGAAATTGATGAATTTCAATCACAAAAATTTTAATTCGATGAAATTAGTAATTCATCTATGTATTTTTGGTCAAATTTGATTTTTATGCATTTTTGGCCTAATTTGGCAAAATATGCACAAAAAATATGCATTAATGCATTTATCCGGGCTCTAATCATTAATATTCATGTTTTACCTGTTTGAGGATCAATCGTTGTAAAATATTCATAACAAAACCGATTAATCGTGGGTACAACGACAAAGACTGCAGCACGGTCCTCATGAGTAAAGTTGGCAACGGGTTTTGCTCCATCAATTGCTGCATCACGACAGCTAAAACCTCTTGAGTGTAAATATGTTTTTCGCTAAAACAAAGCGAAGTGGCCTTGATGATTGTTTTCATGTCGCATTTCGTCGAATCGATGTTATGCAATGCGCTCAATAGTTCGGCGGGGGTCAATGGACTCGTGTAATTCGCACTCGAATCGCCATGACCTCCCAATAATCGATTAAAAACCTCTTTCACGACAACAGGATTCAATTGAATTAATTTCGGCAAAGCGGCGACAACTTCTTTCTATATAAAAATAAATTTAAAAAAATAAAATGAATAAAAAAATCATTAAAACGTGAATAATTTGTATAATTCTACCTTAGTTAATCCATTGAGAACTGGAATAAGGAATCGTACATCAGGGACTCGTTTGTGGTATAAATCTCGAACCCTCGCGACTAATTCCGCTGAAGGTGGCGCTGAAAATAATAAAATTATTATGAATAAGGATTAATCGAATAATTTGTTCTCAGTTTAATTTTACCTTTATCTGTCAAGATGTGAATGATTCGCGTCACAAGTGTTTCGGCACCTTTAGGGCAGTTTTCGACTAATGTCAATAATTCGGGTGAACCCATTCCCATTCCTTTGACTGGGGCTTCTAAAACACGCAGAATAATTCGTTTGATGTTCGCGTTTGTACCCACGTAAACCTGTGCTAAACTGGAAAAAAAAAATAATGAAAAAATTAATAATATGCACCAAAAATTCAAATTTATGCAATAAAAAATAACAAAATGAGCAAAATAAAATAAAAAATTGTTGAATTTTGCAATTTTTTTTAATTTGGTTTTAATTTCAACAAAAAAAATTTGAAACTAATCAATTTTAATCACAAAATTGCTAATTTGAATTTGCTAATTGCTAATTCTCAAAAGTTATCCAAATTTGCCGTTTCAAGTGTCAAGTCTCATGAAATTCCACACAAATTTGATACAATAAATGCGTACAAGATACGTTTCGGGCGGAAAAAGTACATTTATGCATTTAAAATATGCATTTTTGGCCAAAAATATAGAAAAAATCCATTCATCCGGGTTCTAATTATCAGTAATTAATACTTACTCGTGAATGAGTTTATGATTAACTGGAAGTAAAGCAAGATACAAATATAAGCACAATTTAGTTATCTCTTCCGTCCATTGAGTCGCTGTAGCTAAAATAAACAACGAAATAAATACAAATTAATTTGACGAATTCAAGAGTAACCAATTACTTGGCAATCCCCTACTTTCAACAAACAACGATGGCGGAGGTTCGGATAATAAGAGAAGTTTTAGATATTGTAAACCATATTGCTAAAAAAATAAACAAAAATAAACAAAAATCAAAAACAAATTAAAATTCTAATATTTACTTCAATCGTCGATCGAAATTCGCCGCGATCGTAAAGCTGTTTCACCGTTCCGATAGCTTGAGAGCGAATTTCCTGTTTTTCATGAGCGGTCAAGTCTAAAACAACATTTATGAACTCCATTTGCTTCGGCGGTCGCTTAACGATCAATTCCTTTAAAATGCACATCCCAACATTAGCGCCGGACTATAAAAAAAAAATTAAAAAAAATTAAAATTAAAAAATTGAAAATTAAAAATAAAATTTTTACTTCATCGTAACAAAATTTCTTCAAAATCTCGACAGCATTTTCAGTTATCAGCGGAGCTTCAATATACAAACGTTGAAATAACCTAAAATAAACATAAAAAATAAAAATTACATTTCGACGTGTTTTTATGTTGAAAAACAGTGTTTTTATGTTGAAAAACAGTGTTTTTATGTTGAAAAACAGTGTTTTTATGTTGAAAACTTTCTTCAATTAGGAACTCACGTTTCTCGATCTTTGTTGTCGGGACGTGATAAAAGCCGATTCAAGAATCCACACAACACTTTATCGTATTTACTCTGCTCCGGATTGCCAATCAAATTGGCAGTTTGATTAAACCCTTGACGCATGCAATATTCTTCGTACAACCACGCAAACGCCAATTCCGCTCGATTTCGTATATCTTCAAAAATAAAATCCTCAACCACTAAAAAAAAAAAAAAAAAATAATTAAAAATCAAATTAAATATGCAAAAACATAAATTATATGTAAAATAAAAAAAAATATCTTACAATCGCCAAACTCCTCCTCCGCTTGAGCCGCCAACGCAGCCAATATTTTCAATCTCAAATTCGAAACTCCCGCCAACATAGAAACACGATCAGCGCTCAAAATCCTCTTCAAAGCCGATTCCTGCATAATCTTCGAAAGCTCCGCAGGAAGTGGTTTAGTAATCTCGTGCAATTTCAACTGAATTATTCCCCTCTTCGAAGGCTTCGTCTGACCCCCTGGAAGCAGCGTCACAGTATCAACGGGCGCCTTTTTAACAGCGGAAACAGATCGACCTAAAAAAACAAACAAATAAATTATTCAAAAATGCAAATTTTCCATCACTTCTTTTCATTTTCCATACCAACAAGCGTTTGAATCGTGTGTTTCGGCGACGAACCGCCATCATTTTCAACTTTCCGCTCCTCGCTCTCTTTCTGCGCCTTCTTCATCATCTCTTCCACACCCGGGCCGAGTCCAAGAGCCGTAAATTGAGTGGCCAATAGACGAGAAACGTGTTTGACCTGCGCATCGGTGCCCGCCGCTGCGATCGGCGTGTAACTCGCTTGGAAATGAGCCGGCAACGTGTCCGGTAACGTCATCATGCTAACTAGAACTAAATTAGCGACGCTTTCGGTGTTCAGTCGTGGAACCAGATACTCGGCGGTGATGTCGATCGCCGTGTTGGTCGCGACTCGCGATATTTTCGACTGCGGTTCCTCTTCTTCTTCGTCTTTGTCGTCATCGGGTTCGTCGACGACCTCCATTTTCATTCTTTTCGACGCTAAACCCGAATCGTCGGTGGATCTGGATCTTTTTTTCATCTCTTCTGGCCGGGGTAGGCATTTGTTGATTTCTTGCTGGGTGGCTCCAAGATCGGTTAGTAGTGTTATGATTTGTGAATGGAATTCGGTCGATGTCGGCACTTTGATTAAACTCAATAACTGGACTTTTAGATGTTTTCGCACGCTGCTCACTTGGGATTTAGCCAAAGTCGGTGGTAAATTAACTAAAAAAAAATTGATAAAAATCGTTTAAAATGTTGTAAATAGATCCGGGATATTTATGCAAAATAAAACTTGTTTTATGCACATAAAATATGCATCAAATATTCTAATTTATGCAATAAAAAATAGCAAAATGTGCGAAATTAAGTCTAAAAATTGTTGAATTTGGTAATTTGGTAATTTGGTAATTTTGAGATTAAAATTCATCAAATGTTTCGATAAAATAAACCAAATTAAAAAAAATTTGCATAAAATTTTAATTAAGTTGATAAAATTTGTAGAATTCTCAAAGGTTTGTCGTTAGAAAAATGTCAAATCTGATAAAAATTTGTTGAATTTGGCAATTTTGTAATTAAAATTCAACAATTTTCAAAAATGTTTCGATGAAATGAACCAAATTTAAAAAAATTTGCAGAAAATTTTGATTAATTTGTAGAATTCTCAAAAGTTATTATCCAAATATGCCGTTACAAAAGTAACAAATCTGATAAAATTCCATAACAAAAATTTGGACTAAATTTTTGTCCGAATTTGATAAATATGCATTCATGCATTTATCCGGGCTCCAGTAATAAATATTGTTTTAATTCGAAATTCCGATTTACCTTGAAGAGCTTCCAATGTTTGAATCACTTTAGACATAAATTCGGGTCTTTGTTTCGCGATTGTTGTCAATGTTCCCATGCACGCCATCAAATTAACACTTTTGTAAAAATAAAAAAAAATAAAAAAATTAACTTAGCATCGAAAATTTGAAAAATTTAATGATTAAAAAATACTTTGAAATGTGAGAAGATCCTTGAAAAACAATGAGTGAATCCAACACTTGTTTTCCATCTTCTTCCAGTTTTCTGTGTTTCAAAATTTTGATATTCAAAGGAATATCGTCCAATGCGATTTCGTTTTCTTTTTTCGGAACATCAGGATCCTAAAAATAACAACAAAAAATATATAATAAACAAAAATGAAAAAATAAAGAAATATTATATTTACCGGATAAGTTTGCACAATAATAATCATTTCCATGTATTTAATTACTTGAG
The DNA here is from genome assembly GCA_000239455.1 of Strigamia maritima. Lineage (NCBI taxonomy): Eukaryota > Metazoa > Arthropoda > Chilopoda > Geophilomorpha > Linotaeniidae > Strigamia > Strigamia maritima. The sequence continues at coordinate 25,860 of JH432112.1, forward strand.
TACGAACTCTAAAACCAAAAAAACACAATTAATAACATTTTTTAAAGCATAAAATCAATCAAATTCGATTTTTACCCATCATTATCCGAATCGATCATCCCTAAAATCATGCTTTTCAACTTATTCATATACGACCACGTCGATTCCATAATATCCGTGATCGCTTTTGAACTGCATAACCACTAAAAAAAAATAAAAAAAAAAATATAAATAACACCAAAATCACACATTAGAATAACAAAATTTAAATTTTACTTTCAAAGCCGTTTTATACAGCTGCGTTGAACACTGAATCACTTTTTTCTGCACAGCCACAGCATCATCAGCCAACATCATACTAATATTCGCAACAACTTTAGGCAGAATTTCATAATCCTTCTTACTATTAAAAAACATAAAACATAAAAAATTAACAAAATAACTCTAACAAGTAAAAATTCATTTTTTTTTTCATTTTATGATTTTACCAAGCTTCTTCGATGAACCCAACGACGAATTTACGAACTTCGATCGATTTATCGTGTTGAAACGCCAACATTTCCTTAAAAAAATAAAAATAAATACAAAAACATAAAATAATCATCACAAAACCCATATTTTATAATTTTTTTTTTAATTTTTTTTTCTCATTTACGTCTAAGAAATTATCTAATAAATTCGATTCTTTGTGCACGATCAATTCCTGAACTTGTTTCAAAAAATTCACTTTCTGGTTGTCTTTGGGTAGTAAACTAGCTTGATTAATTAATTCAACGACCTGAAATTTGAATAAAAAAGAAGAAAAAGAAAATATTAGAAAAATAAATCGTTGCAACAAATTGAGAACAAATGAAATCTCACTCGATCGTAAGTTGATTTCGGTTCCGTTATTTCTTCGTCCATAAAAAACTGCGCCGCAGTGCTGCGACGACTCTCTGTCGCTTTCTTCGCCATTCTCTAATGTTTAAGATTTTATTATTTAATGTAAGATAAATACAAAATTTGATTCATACGACAACTGTCGGCATCCATAAACGGACATTAAATGCGAAAAAGCGCTACCTAGCAACAAATGGTTCAATCAGATTATTTCCAGTTCACAACTTAAATTTTTATTACGTCATATAAACTTGTCATAACTGAACTAGAAATTGAATAATTGATGGTTGACTATAGATGGCGGCACGAATTCTTTTGAATATTAACAGGAAAAAGCTGTAAAAAAAACAACAATTGTATGATTGTATGATTGTTTTAGTAGCATTAAAATAATGGTGGTTATAGAACCAAAACCTGGAAAAACTGGTCAATAAAATGCTAATTTTTTATTTTTATTCACGAAATTGAACTGTCATTAATGAAATGAAACACAGATTGCCTTGAAATAATAAAAAAAAAACAAAAAAACATAACAAACAAAAAACATTTAATAGCTAAACACAGAACAAATTCTATTTTTAGATAAAAAAATTATTTATTACTTATTTAATTACAAAAATAATTAAAAAATTTAATTGTCCATCGTCTCCTTCGAATAAATAAATTAAAAAAAATAAAAAATATTAATTCTTCAAATCCAAGGTCTTAATGCAGAAATTCCTGTTTCCAGGCGAAATAAGAGATAATAAGCAATATGAAAATTCCTAAGCACTTGTTTTTGACACCGATCACGATATGAAATCAACTATAGGTGATGATCACAACCACATAGACAACCGCGCATTTTATTGCGCTTTTTCTCCTACTTCCTGTGCAAAATCGAAACGGAGAATCATCGTCGTGTGGTCTCAAATCAACTGACCTCGCATTGAAATCAAGTGTTTTGCATTGTGACAACTGACAACGTACAAACTCGACTGCACAACATCAAATTTTCATATTAATCAAATTAAAATGGCCACTACATCCATAAATGGGGTAAGAAATTATTATTTTTTTTTTTTAATATAAATGAAAATATAAATAAAAAAATATTTCTAGTTTTTTAAAAATATATAAAAATGATCAATTTTATGTGAATATTTTTAAGAATTTTTCTGAAATTTAAGTTGTTTTTTAAAATGTTTTTTATATTTAATTATGTAAAAGTTGTAAGTTTTTCCTGTTGCTTGCAGTGAGTTTCATTCATGTGCATTCATGCAGTGTGAATAATTTTATTTTGCATAATGGTTGGTATTTTATTGTCGAAAAACATTGTTTACTTCTGGGAAATTGGAATCATTTGAAATTCTGAGTAATCTACATTGTTATTTGATGATTAATTTTTAAATTTAATTTATTGTAAATAAATAAAAATGACATAGAATTGATTTATTATTGATAAATTTGAAATGACAATATCTAGGACAAATGTCAACTAGTATAGTGAGACATTTTATTTATATTTGATATGTAGTGCAACATTATAATATGATGTAATAACACTATAACAGGAAATCTGAGAATTTCAGTTACTTCAAAATGGCGCCCTTATCAACCGTTACTATGAACAAACTGCGGAAATTTAAAAACAGAAAAACACCATTTAAATTTTTCTGCACAAAATGCACAAAATCTGCAGAAATTTGGGAAAATATAAATCATAATTCAGAAAATATGCAGAAAATTCTTAGAAAATTCAAAATTCAAAATTTGTGCAGAAAATGTGAATGTGTAGAAAAAATTCAAAATTCAAAATTTGTGCAGAAAATTTATAGTAAAATTCAAAATTCAAATTTTGTACAGAAAATTTGTAGAAAAATTTCAAAATTCAAATTTTTTTGCAGAAAATTTGTAGAAAAATTTCAAAATTCAAATTTTGAACAGAAAATTTGTAGAAAAATTTCAAAATTCTAAATAGAAAAAATTACAAAATAAATATTACAGTAATTACAAAGAAAAAATAAAATTTCACAATCTTACTCCAGATGGCGAAAAAAAAACAATAATAATAATTCTTTTTTCCAAATCTAATAATTTTCCAAATTACCCACCAATCCAAATTTTATAACTTTTACTTCTATTTTTAACCCTAATCCAAGTTTATTCACCTCTATAGCTAAGCAATGAAGCGTACGAAAGAGACTCCAAACACCACGCACCACAACCATTACCAACTGTCAGTGCAGCTGTCGACATGACTACGACATCTGGTGACGTCAGCGCGCAACCGCCTCAAAGTGGGAATAACGATAGGACTATGGTGGCGATGGAAGAAATTGAACTGAATCAAAAAACAACTACCGCCCATTGTGCCAGTGCGAAGAGAAGGGTTTCACGTGTCGTTGTGCAGCTAAATCGAGATCCCAGCAAAGGATAACGTGGCAGTCATGGAATAAATGCAAAACGGCTTCAATCGCCTTCCTCGTGGTGTTAGTGTGCGTTTGGTTCATTGTTTACGTCACCTTAAGTCACTTGAAAGCAGTTTAACTCAATTTTCACTGTGAATTAACTAACAAATGTCAAATTTTTAACAATTTTTATTTTATAAGTTCAACTTAAAAACTTAATAAAATGTGTTTTGGAATTTAAAATTAAAAATTTGCATATCATCTTTAATTTTTTTTTTTTTTTTTTTTTTTTACAATTTATAAATACAAAATGTATTATCAATTTTTCTAATAACAAATTTAATAATATATTGTTGTGATAATAAAAAGAAATGTTATATTTGAATTGATGCTTTTATAATATTTATGTGAATTGTCAATAGATGGCGCCACTGGTTTTAGATTTCTAGCATTATTTTGTTCAGTGGCTTTTTGGAGATGTTTGGTACATGAGCATCATCAGCTGGATATCCAACAGGGAAAAGAAGAATAAGTTTTTCATTACTTGGTCTTTGTAGTAAGAGTCTAATTCTGGGTCCACAGTTGAGTGGTGTGGTTGTGACTGTTGCTAGACCAGCTTGCTACACAGGATAGACATAATATGCAGTAAGAATAAGATACTTTTATATTTTTTTGTCACATTATTAGTTCTATTGTAGGTTGTTAACAATCAAAATTTTCCAAAAAAATCATTGTGACCAGAATTCTTGATGAATTAAGATTAAGTCATACATTCTGGATGTTTTAGAGGTACGTACGCAGTTAAACATCCTAGATTATCATTGGATTTGGAATAAAATTCTGGTCACAATGATGTTTTTGGAAATTTTGATTGTTGTCAACAATTACATAGCTCCATTATGACTTTTTTTGAGGGTTTTGCAGACCAATACATCCAATTTAGAAATGTTGCCCAAGAAATTGAACGTCCTAGATGAGTTTAATTTTTAATTTTATCTTCAAAAGTTCTCGAGATATTGTCAAAATTGCAAAACCTAATTTTGGTGGTTTTTAATTTTTTTCTCAGTTAACTACTTAATCAATCCTCAAAAATTTTACACGAAACGATATCTCTATCATTCCTATAAATCCTCTGAAAACAATTTGTCTGTCGCTATTACAGCTTTTAAGAAATTTCCATTTTTCTGACTTTAAAAAAGTGCCGGTTTCCATACTTTTGTCCAGGGGTTGTTGTACTATCACCTTGACCATTGTTAAAATCCCTCCTTTGCTCTTTATAACTGATAATCAGATATTAACTTTACATAACGGTACTACTCTGGCTAGTACTTTAAAAATAATCTACCCACACACACACTTGTTTAATTTTTTTGTTAACCCTCAAAGCCCCATCCTATAACACAATTGTGACCAGCTGCAGTTGTGAATACAGATTTTTTTAAAATTTTTTTAAAAAAATCTGAAATTTGCAGTAGCTGTTAAGAATATGCATTTACATTTTCTGAATTAATTTCATTGCTATCAGGCACAAAATGAAAAAGTTATTGTAAAAAGAAAAAACGGTCCCCTTAAATTCCCAGCTTAAGTTTTTGTTTGTTTTCACTGCAAATTTTACTCTAGTGAGGGCGCTTTTAGAATATTGCGCCCCCTATATATAAACTAAATAACCATATACAGCATTAACCCTTCATCTTTGAAACACATGGTCAACTGAGTTAGTGTGAAACTAATTTCAATTTAAATTAAGTTGATATAGACAATTGTTATTATAAATAAATGATTAAAAACACATTGCACGCTGTTTAAAACAACATTTTGACCGCATGTCTTGATTATTACAATTGGTGACACCTAGTGTTGGTTGGAGAAACCATGGTAACAGCACTAAAGCGCTTCAATGTAGCGACTCCAAATGGTCACAATTGTAATCATTAATCGGGCTTTACGTTGTTCCAAAATTTCAGGGCTTTGAGGGTTAAAGAATCAGGGTTACAAGGGTTATACCTACCTAAATCTAGAAAGCATTTTTTACTAGAAATGATTACATTACTTCTTGTCACAAAGTGGCAATAACCAGAAAAAGTACTTTTCTTATGAAATTAAAAAACACAAACAGGAAGCAAGTTTTCTTGCAATCTATAATAATCAGCCATCAAAAGGCCACTAGCTTATATAAGTCCTCTTTGTGAGAGTAGTATAAACAAACAAGTCATAAATATCCAGGCAGTGGCACCTTAATCAATAATCCACATTTTATTGCAATCAAATCATCAAAAGTTCATTGTTACCATAACCAAGGCCAATTATAACCTAAAAAAGGAAATATTTATTTCTCATTAAGATCACTGTATTTTGGAAATGGATCCATAAACTAACATACTATGTTCAGCTGTCCCAAATACATCCAAGGTTATCTCATAAAAATAGTGTGCTTTATGGTCTTAGAAAAAACAATAGACAGTTTGTGATTTCTCATACGAGACTGAAAACGAGATTTAAAGAAAGAAAATTTTCAAAAAAAATTTGGTTTTTTAAATCTTGTTATAAAATGTCGTATCGGTGTACGCGATTTGTCACGAAACGTATTACATACGACACTTAAATCAGCAGCAGCAATTTTTAGTAGAACTAGACACTATCACAAATGAAGCCTAAATGTTGGGCTTGTGGTTTGTTCAAGGTGTTTGACTGATTAAAAAACTAACCTGAGATAATGTAATCGATACAACTTTGCCAAAATTGCAGCCGAAGCGGAGGGAAAATGGCAAATGGCGGCAGAATTTCACGACAATTGTTGTGATTCTATGCAGTGCGCATGCGCAAATCAAGTCGTATACACGACAATTTGAAACGAGATTTTTCAAAAATCTCGATTGAGACCTTTCAAACGAGAATACGTGTGACGAGATATTTAACAATACAGTATATGCTGTGCGGTCCAAACATTGGCGGATCCTGGAAAAGTGCCGGTGCGCAGAGCGTCCAGTCGTCACGTTGGACATCGGACACTTGACCGAGACCCGTTCGATCTAAGTCCGCTCTGCTGTCCGGACAAATTCGTTGGGTCCGGTGCGCAGAGTGTCCAGTCGTCACGTTGGCCGCTCTGGGCACCGGACAAAACAAATTTTTCTGGATGGCAGGACGGACTTAGATCGAACGGGTCTTGGTCAAGTGTCCGGTGTCCGGACGGCAAAGCTGTCCAGACCGCAGGGCTTTTTTAACATTACTGTGTATTAGGTGGGTTTGGATCCTGGAAAAAATGTCCAGACCACACAGCTGTCCGGATGGCGCTATGTCTGGACCGCACAGCATATACTGTATATCGTTATTTTGGTATTCTCGTAATGAAATAAATCTCGTACGAGAAATCGCAAACTGTCTATTGAAAATCAACCTAAAAGATCAATTGTAAAGTCCATTTATAATCATAAATTTATTTGCTAAGGAGGATTATATTGTTTCACGTAGTTTTGCCCCGGGTATCATTTTTGTTCTTCAACCACTTCTACTTACTTATTTCTAGGGTCCAAAGCAAATCCCTACCTAACACAGACGGAGTTTTCGTAAAATGATGGGATAAACCAGCGTTCCTGGAGAAAACCCATCGACAACAGGCAGGAGAACTTTAAAAAACTCCTTCACACATTTTGGTACTCAAGGCAGTGCACAGAACCAATGCTCTAACCACTAGGCCACCTGTAACCCCTAATATTTAAGTACCTAGTTGATTTACCGGCAAAAGTAATGGGGCAACGTTCTGGTATCAAAATAAATATTTCGGAGCGGCACTTAGCCGCGCTAGAATGCAACTACATAAGTATATCTTAATCCAAGACATTACTACAATAGGATTTCTATACGGCCATCAATAACTAGATGACTTATTCTTTCTTACATGTATAGCCATGAGAAGAAATCCTGCCGAAATGGCAGAACTTAGTTCCTTGTAGTAATTGGTTTGTTTCATATTATCTCTACGTCCAGATTCTTCTCGAAACAATAGGATCAAATAAGGAGCTTCTGTCAAATATGGCTTAATCCAATTTGTTTTAAATCTTGTTAAATCCTCCACCCAGCCTTTGCCCATTCGACGTCTATAATTAATTTCTTCTTCGTCTTCAATAATTTCACGAAGCTGAGCTTTTACATCTGCACTTGATACCACCACGTAAAACCATGGCTGAATTAGCTCCACTTGGGGCAGTTCCTAAAAAAGTTATTCAAACACTGTAGGTTCTTGCTGATCAGTGGTGTAAAGGGCATCCCACTTGAGTTCACACTAATAGTTAGTTAACATCACCACTCCGTAACGTAAAGCAAGATGGCTGCGCAATGCTAAAATTTGAAACCACAGAGGTAAACTTAAGTTCCTTTGATTTTGAAGTAGGAAGTAACGTAACTTAAGAAATTACGGAAACCAATGAAAAGACAGTTGCTTTTTGCGCAAAAAACTAGATGGAATGAGAAATTACGTGATTGGTCAGTTTACATTTACTGTCTACAAAAAGTGTGAACAAAATCATAAACATACGTTACATTCCTTAAGTTACGCTGAATTTTTGGAAGTTACGTTGCGTTCAATGTGAACTAATCATAACACTAATGGTAGGTTCTCACTTATGTTCACACTGGGCGCAACGCTGAGAAAAATGACGCAACGCAAGCTTGTTGCGGCTTGCGACCACAAAATTGCGTGCAGTTGACGCTAATTCCTACTTCAACTTGGAGTTGAAGTAAGACACAACACAAGACAAGGCAGTTGCGTCTAGCCAATCAAATTCATTCACTTGGAGAATAGTGTCAGCCATCTTGAAAACGATAGATCGTTCATCGATCATCGAAACAATGATTTTTCAACTTAGCTCGACTAGAGGATTAAAATAAGATACCACAATATATACTTTCGGTACAATGCAAAAAAGTTCACTTCTCAGTTTCATGCACGAATTGTTGGATAGAGTTTACACTTTACATTGAACAACATCCTAACAATTCCAGAGAAATAAGTGTGAAAATAGATAAGATTTGTGACAAATCAGAACCTACCTTAACGGTAAAGAGTATTACCACAGATTATATAGATAGGCAGGTCGACGCCATTGTTGACTCGTGGTTTTATGCATTTCCCTGATGGCTAGTAGACTAAACTCGAAAACATTTTAAATAAAAACCACCAAATATTAGCTAAAATTTTTATTTTTTTAAATTATATTGTTAAAAAGATTGTTTGATTTATTATTAATGATTTCCTTGAAAAAAAATGCCAAATGAAGAACATTTCACACATAGTTGTGCATATCCATGCACCTGAGGACGCCACCGTAACCACGTTTCAAGAAAATGACGTAAAGGAGGTGGACCTGCCTATCTGTATAATCTGTGGTATTACAGTCATTGCAAAAAAGATAAAGTTCCTGTGTGGAAAATATACTGGAAATCATATGAAAATATGTTATGACAGCACTAGTGCTGCAAGACATAGCGGGTCATAAGATTACATGAGCTCATCTAATTGACTGATTGCTTACTACCTTTATCTTACTTCTCTCCTACTATGCATCATGTTCTTTCTTTACTATTACTATTACTGTTACTGTTAGTGTGAACACAATCGAAGACCCAGCCTAGTGATATAAAAGTTCCCGATCAATATATCCTGTGCAAAAAAAAATCTTACCTGCAACTCTAATTATATTCTCAATAATTTCTTTTGGAACTACATTCATTGAAAAATGTTGACATGATCTTCTCAACTTAACATCTTGATAAAAATCTTCAACTTTTTTCTTCATTTCCAATTCAGGAATCCTACTAAAATCCAGAGAAACAAAGTCAAAATATTCATCCTTCAAATCGCCTCTCATCTCACTATCCTGTCTTTCCAAGTCCTTTTCAACAACAATCTTTTCATTGCTCACTAACAGTCTTATAAGAAATGCCACTAAAAGACCCAACACTCCTGAAAGAACTAAATCTTGCTCTAAGGAATTCTTAACACAAACAAACACACTTGGCAAGTCTATAAAATCCATTTTGACTGATATAACTAAAGCACCCAGAATGCAGCTGTTCCTGTTCCAACTCTTTGACCCGAGAGGACATTGTTCAATGATAAAGCCACTTATCTAATTAGTTGAAATACCAAATAAACATAATATCTAATTTGGTACACTTTGGAGAGTTTATTCCTCTCGGTTACGGTTTAGCAAATATCTTGCCCACAAAACAAGAACAAGTCTAAACAACATTCAGAAAATATTTTTTATAAACATCAGAAATGTTGATTCAATGTAGGAATGTCTTTTTTTATCAATATTATTTCAACATTCAAACGTAACAAAATGATTTAACATTAAACGGATGTTCCATATCAACAACCGATATTTCCGATCATCTACCGAACATTTTGATACAATAATCAAACAGTGGAAATATCGGTTGTTGATATGCAACACCCGTTTAATGTTAAATCAACATTTTGTTATGTTTGAATGTTGAAATAATGTTGATAAAATAAGACATTCTTATATTGAATCAACATTTCGAGATGTTTATAAAAAATGTTGTTTAGACATTTTCTTGTTTTGTAGGTGGTTTGGGAAATACAGGTATTCGATACCTATTATCATTTTGAGAATCTAACTCGTAAAAACTATCGACGAGAGCGTACGTGCGGATTCGTTGAATTCGAATTTCTGGTCGAATCTTATTGGTCGGCGCGCCTATTGTTTTGATTATTTAGCACCATGAAAAATATCCGAAAATAAATTTGTTTTATCCACTTCTGAAACAATTAGCCCAGAGCGAGCCACTCCCACCCCAATCTCAAAATGGCAAAACTACAACAACAAATCTATATCTATATTTCTCAAAGGATTTCACGAGATTCCACAAGATTTCACGAGATTCCACGAGATTTTACGAGATTTTACGGGATTACACAGGATTTACATTCGCTATTTTGTTAAAATCCCGTGAATCTCGTGGAATCCCGTGAAATCTCGCGGAATCTTGCAAAATCTCATAAAATCTCGCGGAATCTTGTGGAATCTCGTGAAGTCCTTTGAGAAATATAGATATAGATTTGTTGTTGTAGTTTTTCGCGTCAGATTCTCTTCCCAAATACCACTCGCGCTAGTGATTGTCGAAACAGCTTGCAACCATTCATTTTTTTATTCATTGGTAAAACCACTCGTGCATCTAAAAAATGCGACCAGAATAAACCCCTCGTGTGGGCACTCGTGGTTTATTCAGGTCGCAATTTTTGATGCACTCGTGATTTCTACCGAGTAAAAAAATTCATTATTACAAGCTTATTTCGACAATCACACTAGCGCTTGTGGTATTACAACTGATAGTACCCGTATAACGGTTTTTTACTTTACGTATTTTAAAAAATAGTTGTCGTAATAGCCTTATCGACTGGTTATCATGTCTTTAAAAATTGCAAAATATCTAAAATTGGTGAAAAATTAGTTACCCGGATGCTAAATGACTATTTTAGACCATAATAGTCATTAAAATTAATGTGTGGACAAAACCAGTACCAAAAAAATCCCAAAAAACTGGTACCGGTACATATACCGGTAGAGAAATCCTACTCTTAACCTTTTGCTAATGTTATTTTTTAGTTAATACCTGCATCTGATTCACTAAAGAAACGTTATTTGATAACAATTGATTTTTTAAGATTGTACATTTTTTTGTGAATCAAGACACCGCGGAGCCAGTAGAAAATCCTTTCGATAGATTTATTAATTTTTTAATTCCAAATTTTGCCGCATGCAGTGCAATTGTTCTATTGTGATGTCACTGTATTCAAAACCATGGTTACCAATACAAACATACAAACATGATCATGATGTACTACTAGACAGGGAATAAGCGACGGCAGTCGGCTCCGGAATCGGACATACAACCACTGTGCTAGGGATGCTTTAAAACATGTGTCCATTGATTGATTAATTGATTAGCAACATCGGCTTAAGCGGTAAGTTGTTTTTTTTTTTTTTTTTTCTTAAAAAAAATGTTTTTTTTTCAAGTTATGATATTGTATTCAAATGAATAATCAATTTGCATTTACATAAAATATTATGTGGTAAATTGATTATTTTCATTGGTTTTACCTGTCAAAATGGCCTATCAATGTTTGTTTACCAAAAAGAAAAAAAAAACAAGCTAAACTCACATTGATGTGTGATGCAATAAAGCCAACTTTTATCATTTTTCATTTTATTTTTATATTTAATAATTAAACTTAGTAGAATTTTTCAAATATTTATATATTCATTAAGTTTTAATCAGTTTTTTCTTATCATCATTGTAAAACTTAATTTTTGTCATTTTGTCAATTAATTATTAAAGTTTATAACAGCTTATGTAAATTATCAAATATTTATCCCCAACATAGGTCAAATTTATTTATCTAAAAACGAGATATGACTAATTTAAAAATCATATAAAACCCCTTGAGTCAAAGAGTGTGTGTGACTCCTTTACCTCATGTTTGGTATTGATGTGGTAAGTGGTAACCATATCAACATCATAAATATTCTCAAAACATTAACTCTTATAACTGACATCACTTGTTCTTGTTCTAGAACTAATCTCAATGCAAATTCATATTGTTTTGTTTTGTTTTTGACTTATATAATAGAATGTACAAATGTAATAGTAGATAAAAGGCAAATGACTTATCAATAGAAAAGTTATTATCGTACCGTATTCCCTCGGAAAGAACGGCATGCCGGATAATGGCGAATCCGACCAGGATGCCGGAAAATTCGAATTTTCCGGCATGCCGGATAATTCGAGTCAAAAAAGTCCAATATTCACACGTTCGCGTATACATACGCTTATACGTTCGATTTATGCGAGGGTCAATAGCCATTTTAAGTATTAAAAAAATAAAATAAAAAAATAACTCAAAAAAAATAATAAAATAAAATAAAAGTATTTGGTCCAAAAATCCTCGACTTATACGCGAGTATATACGGTACGGTACCATCAGTTTGGATTTTGTACATGTGACATGCAATGCCAACGTTTGTCCACTAATTCCGGTTCCTGTTTGTTATGATTGATTTATCACCAGTAAATAAGTTTTCATAAATGTCTGTGGTTTTGGCTCTAATGAATTATTGAACGTAATGTAATGTAACTTAAAGAAAGTAAGGTTTGGTTCACACTGTTTGTAGACAGGAAATGTAAACCTCAATTTCTTAAGTTACGGTAGTTCCTACTTCAAAATCAATTTTGAAGTAAACTCTATTTAACAATTTGTGCACGAAACTCCCATTGGTTAATGGCCTATGCATTGTAGTGAAAGTATATATTGTGGTATCTTATTTTAATCCTCTAGTTGAGCCGAGTTGGAAAATCATCGCTTCGTAGTCCAAAAATGTGCGTGCCATTGTTAATATTTAAAAAATTATTTACATTTGGGTTTTTATATTGTTGCGCACATTTTTTGGCTACGAAACAATGATTTTTTAAGTCAGCTCGACTTTTTTGGCTACGAAACAATGATTTTTTGAGTAAGCTGGACTAGAGGATTAAAATAAGATACCACAATACATACTTTCGGTACAATGCAAAAAAGTTCACTTTTCAGTTTCGTGCACAAATTCTTAATAGAGTTTAGGAACTTGAAGGTTACAAGAAACTAAACTGTCATTAATCGCCTTTTGCCAAGCGATTTTGAAAGTACATGCTGCCAGCACAAACACAATAACATTGTGTTCGTGCTGCCAGTACTTTTTGATCGCGATTCCAAATCGCAGCCAATCAGGAGCGATTTTTAGGATCATTCAAAATCGCAAAGCGATGCGATTCGCGCCTAAAGTCTATTTACCTATAAGTTTGGAGTAACTCGGATTGGTCGTGGCAACCAACTGTTAAATGGTGTTGCGCGGAACAAAGTAGTTCTAAACCAGTCAAAACCGGCCGTCAAATGTTCGATCGGGCCATCTATTTATTCAAGATGGCGGTTTCGCGCGGTTCGACCGGGCCATGATTAGTACTAATCATGGACCGGGCCATCTATTTCTTCAAGATGGTGGTTTCGCGCGGTTTATTCAAAAATGACCTTTACTTTCATTGGTTACTGACAGACATGTGACTTAGGGTATGAATACTTTCCTGCGATCAGTCCACTGACCAATCCGAGTTACTCCAAACTTATAGGTAAATAGACTTTAGTGTGTCTCCAGCATTAGAGAAAAATAATGAAAAATGGCGCAAAATGGCGTGATGGCACTATAGCTACGTCATGCATGGTCACTTTTAGCGCAGTATATACCATAATGCATGACGTAGATAATACCATCACCTCATTTCGTGCCATTTCTCATTGTTTTTCTCGGGTTTATCACGTTATGTGAAAACTTTTATGTAATGGTATTTTTTGCCACTCTAAATGTATTGTAAGTGTTATTTAGGGTCTAAATGACAGAGACACGAAGTTAGAAAACCATAACTAGTGACAAAAATTACTTGAATAAAATGTGTTTTCAGCTTGATTGTAGTTTTGATTTCAGTTTGCTTGTAAATAGACAAGCTGGTATTAAAGCTAAATCAAACAATTATGAGATCATTTTTACCAGAAATAGACAAATTGTTTTGCAAAACAACTTTTGCTAATTTGCTGTAACACGATGGGATGGATAAGTTGGATCATGATGAAGTCACTTTTTGAAACCAATTTTGTCTTCCATCTAAAAAAAAAAAAAATCCATAATTCCAAATAAAAAATAAATTATTTACATGAATTCATATCAATGGAATCAGTCTGATCCAATTAAATTAACCTTGGATTTATTCAAGTGATCAATAAATGAGGTCACCCTGTTACCAAAAAATAATAATAATAATAATAATAATAATAATAAATAAATAAAATTAGCATGAAAAAACCTTTACTTCCTCTTATCAAATGTTCCTGGTTCAAATCCCACTTCCAAAAAATCAATGACCCAATAGAAAATGACACAAAATACAAATCAGTCAGTTCAATCTCTAAAATACAGTTTAGATAACTAAAAATTTACAAAAGCAAAAAAAAATCTTATGTATGTGTAAATAAATAGATTATAATATATTTTTTCTATAAGTAACAATAAATCATTGCTATGCGTGCCAGTACACAGCAACTGCAATTGCAACAGTCCAATTTAACTTGTTGTTTGATTTGAATGACCTTTCACGCAAGCAACCTTCATGTCTGCTTCATGTCAGTACAATTTGATTGATTTTTTTTCTCTCTTTTATTTTCAGATTTCCAACAACTCATCAGTAATTGATCTATAGACATGATAATTCTTGCATTCTAAACTTGAAATGGATTCAATACTAGTAGAAACTCGTGCAGCTGCTGCTCCTACTCCGGCCCGAAGAACGCCTTCGTCATTAATGTTGGCGTGCCAGCAAGGAAACAGTGCAGAAGTTCGAGAGTTTTTACAATCAAATGTAATTATTATTATTGACCTATGCATTGTACTGAAAGTATATATTGTAGTATCTTATTTTAATCGTCTAGTTGAGCTGAGTCGAAAAATCATTGTTTCGTAGTCCAAAAATGCGCGTGCCATTGTTAACAAACGACAACGCTCGTAAAATATTTTTAAAAAATTATTTTACATTTGGGTTTTTGCATTGTTGCGCACATTTTTTGGCTACGAAACAATGATTTTTCGACTCGGCTCGACTAGAGGATTAAAATAAGATACCACAATATATACTTTCGGTACAATGCAAAAAAGTTCACTTTTCAGTTTCGTGCACGAATTGTTGAATAGAGTTTAGTTTGTTAGATTTTGTCAGATTTATTTTGTCGGACGTAGTACTATGTCAGATTCGAGCATCGTTTAAAACCCTTAAATAAATTTTCAGAGATTTTTTGAAAAATATTTTCGGGTTTAAACCCAATGCTGAAGTTGTGAAAATGAGCAGACAACAATATGAAAAAGTGAGAGATAAAAAACGAAACCAAATCGAGAATTTACGCGATTGTTACCAGTTGAGACGTAAACCTGTGTATTTAACATGGGGAATACCAACTGTGTCAGAAACAGCAAACTACTAGCAGCAGCCAACAATGTCCCTCAACAAATTCAAATAAGCTGTTCGAAATACAAAATACTTGTTAGGTTATATCGATTATTGTTACTGTTAGTTTTAAGCTTTCACCTGCATGAATCAAGTGCTTACGCGCTTAGTATTATTGTATGACTTCTTACTTTTCATTAAAACTGTTCACATCGTTTCTACTCGAGCTCTACTGATTTCTACAATACTTTTATCAAATATCTGATGTCGTAAACCCTTTAAGACAGAGCTAAAAGTCTATTTACCTATAAGTTTGGAGTAACTCGGATTGGTCAGTGTACTGATCGTAGGAAAGTATTCATACCCTAAGTCACATGTCTGTCAGTAACCAATGAAAGTGAAGGTCATTTTTGAATAAACCGTGCGAAACCACCATCTTGAAGAAATAGATGGCCCGGTCCATGATTAGTACTAACCATGGCCCAGTCGCAAGTATTTTTTTCTTAAACGTCACTCCGAATCTCTGTACTTGTCCGAGTCCTTATACGTCATACGAGTCTAATGGTATCAGGTCAAATCAGGTTAAATTTTAACTTTATAAATTTAAAAAATAAACAAAAATTTGAAAATTTAAAAATTAAACAGAAAAATTTAGAAAATAAAAAAAAAATAACTTACATTCAAATTTTTTTTTAATTTTTAATTTTTTAAGTGGGGCGAGGTTTATGTCCTGGCGAGGTTTTTGATGTCTAGGTTTAAGTCGGGCGAGGTTTTTGTCAAGCGAGGTTTATGTTGGCGAGGTTTTTGTCGGCTAGGTTTAAGTCGGGCGAGGTTATTGTCGGGCGAGGTTATTGTCGCCTAGGTTTTTGTCGGCGAGGTTTAGCGGGCGAGGTTATGACCTGGAACCGAGTCTAATATGCATGTGCGTGGACTTAGTTTTCAAGCACACTCAATCTAATGTAAAAAAAAAACTGAAGAAATACCTGGATTCAAACCCGAGACCACGGTTCTTGAATCTAACGTCTTAACCACCAAGCCATCGAAGACATACCAAACTATCATCTTAAAGTACCTTTAACCTAACCTAACTTAACCTAACCTAACCTAAACCTAACCTAACAACTCGGAATGACGCATGAAGACTCGGAATGACGCATGGCGCATGACACATGACGTATAAGGACTCGGACAAGTACAGAGATTCGGAGTGACGTTTAAGAAAAAATATTTGCATCGAACCGCGCGAAACCACCATCTTGAATAAATAGATGGCCCAACCGAACATTTGACGACCGGTTTTGACCTCGGAGAAAAAAAAAGATTCTCCAGAAAAAACAGTCATTAGTCCTACCAAAGCCCTCGTTTAGTCTCGCAATTGACAGTTTTTTTTATATTTTTTAACCTTTATTATCTGTTATTATCAAACGGAGAACTTATTCAAGTTGCGTGCCAAAAAATATATTTTTCAAATTGCTGATGACTTAAGAGAATTGATTTTACGCGACTGCTGCTGCATGACGTAGTATACTTACCCGCGTCATTTTCACCATGCCCATAGTGCCCACATACTCCATCAATATCTAATGCGCCAATAATAAACTAAAAGTGTTTTTACATGTAGGTGGGCGGATGCCAGAACTGAGTAAATTCGTCCACTCATAAAAATATCCAATAAAGTGCTGCACAAATTATTGCCTTCATAAATACTTGTTTTAGAAGTTACTCCTATTATCTGAGAAATGCATTTTAATCCTCTAGTCCGGCTGAGTACAAAAATCATTGTTTCGTAGTCCAAAAATGTGCAAGCCATTGTTAACAAACAAAAACGCTTAAAATATTTTAAAAAATTATTTACATTTGGGTTTTCGTATTGTTACGCATATTTTTTGGCTATGAAACAATAGATGCGTTCAATTCCAAAGTGATTATAAAAGCATAATTAAATCTGATTATAGAGAAACAGTTTAATTTGCTTATAGCATTGAACATGTTATTAAGTTTCAGTCTGTGCATGCGCAGTTGCAAACTTAAATATTCTAGGGTCAAGTTCCTTAATAGGAACTAGTTCTTAGTCCAAAATCCATGTCCGGATTGTTGTAGTTTTCTCCTTTCAGTTGACATTTTAAGCTACTATAAAATACATTAAAGTATACTAAAAGTGTTGTAATGTAGTAAAAAATATATAAAAAAAGCACTGAAATCTCTTAATAATAAATCTCTTAATAGTCGATCGAGTGCCACCTCGATCTATCTCGAATCCAAAATGGCTGCCAAGAATGCTACCAAAAACAAGATTTCAGCAGCATAAACAACCGGGGGCGAATTAAAGTCGCGACACAATCTACCGCAACAGCGGTTATGAGCGACATTTGCAATTTCACACTTTAAGCCATTCTTTAAAGCGACACGCATTGTTGTCGCGACACAATTAATCGCGACATAATTAATCGCGACATAATTAATCGCGACATGATTAATCAAATTTTTTTTTTCCTCTTTTTTTTTATTTATTACTTATTGCGTACTTCGTATCAAATACGTAATACGCACTACTCGACTATATAATGTTAGGGTTAGTTTGCATATCATTATTTTTCATGTTTTGTTGTATTGTTTTTACTGTTGCTAAGACACGTTGTGTGATCGGTAGAACAGAAGGATTAAATATTGCCTATGTTTCCAAAGCTATTTCTGAGTGTTTAATCGTAGAACACTAACATATAAAGCAGGATGACCAAATAAAACAATTCATTAAATCTATTACATTATTACAAATCTATTAAATATAAAACATTCGATATTTCAGTATGGAGTTTGAATTAGAAGTGAATGTGGCCATATGATCTGCTGTTGGGAATGTTCCAATAGGATTTTTACACGGCCTTGTCCAACATGTTGTGGGAGAATAGAAAGTAGACATAAAGTTTACTATTAATTTTGTTTTATTTGAATATGTTTTCTTTTAATGATTTGTTACTTTTAATTTCAATAAATTTTCTTTAATTTTTAATTTTAAAATAATTTTATTTTTAAAGATTTTAATTTTAAAATTTTAATTTT
>JH432112.1:49586-75289 GCA_000239455.1 Strigamia maritima
TTTGATTGTTGACAACCATTACATAGTTCCATTATGACTTTTTGGGCGCTTCGCAGACCCATACATCCAATTTAGAAAAGTTGCCCAAGAAATTGAACATCCTAGATCATTTTAATTTTTAATTTTATCTTCAACAGTTCTCGAGATATTGTCAAAATTGCAAAAACCTCATTTTGGTGGTTTTTAATTTTTTTCTCAGTAACTACTTAATCAATCTTTAAAAATTGTACACAAAATGATAGATCTATCATTCCTATAAATCCTCTTAAAACCATTTGTCTGCCAGTATTACAGGTTTTAAGAAATTTCCATTTTTCTGACTCTTTTTTCAACAATTCATAAACTTATGAAATTGAGTAGTACACACAGCCCCATTCCGCTGGAAAAATCATTCTTTCTGCGCACAATGTGCATGGAAAACGTGCATGAAATCTTTCTAACTACCCATAATTCATGTGGTTTAGGTGATCAGTTAAAAATAAAAACAACCAGTGTGACCTATTTTTAACCGGCCGCCTAAACCACATGGCCATTTGTTGGTAACCATGTGTACCACATTATTCCCAGTAGGAATTTGGAATTTTGCTTGCGGAATCATCCATTAGTTAAAATTCCGTTGAAGATTGTCACATGGAAAATTCAGACTGACCCCGCTTTGGGATGGAATTGGGTGGAATTCATTTGAAAAATATGACTATTGTTTTCCCAAATGGAATCAATTTAATCATTTCTCACTAAAAACTTGCATATTTTATTTTATATTTATTGGTTTCATAACCTAGAGCAGCGCCACTCCATGGAATGCTCCAATTTCAATTTCCAGACCACTTTACTTCGTAAGGTGAGGTCAGCCCTCTGCAGGCGGCATCGAAAAAGCGAACTAGAATTTGAAATTGGAGTTACCTTGCCATCACTCCATGTTTTGTCCTGAGCCCATATCATATCCCACATCTTGATAAGGAAAGTCCACTTGTTGAAATGAGATAGTGACAATACTTTTAAATAGTGGCAATAGTGAGAATAGTTCCTCACCGTGAATACCCCTATTAATTGAGAATCTCACCTTATCGACTTCTTCCATGCGACCACGCCACACGTCATAAATAAACGTCCATTTTAAATATATTAGTTGGGCTATTGGACAATAAAATAAAAAATTTCATAAATTAATCGCCTCATTAATCGCTGCATTTTGTTACCTAACTATTAATCGCCTCATTAATCGCTGCATTTTGTTATCTAGCATCAGCGCCGGAAAATCTTCCCTCCCTGGTGGTGTGGTCTGATAAGTGCTAATTTAAACTACGGCGCTTTACATATTTCCAAAACATAAAAATTATGATTTTTTTTATTATAAAATACAACATAAAAATAACAAAGTCGTTTTGCTTTGGTTTCAGCTTTACATTGCGCTGCCAGTAGAGGTCACAACGAGTGTCTAGAAACTTTATTATCTTTTTGTGGTATGGATGTGGACATTGAAGACAACAATGGCTGCACATCTCTTTTCTATGCTGTCACATTGGGTCATGCAGACTGCACTTCTCTTTTACTCAGATACTCAGCTAATCCTAATCATCAAGACCTTAAAGGCAGAACGTAAGCTAGTTAAAAACTTTTGTTTTTAGTCCTTCAAATCATTAAAAAAGGGAAACAAATCCTGAATTAATTACAGACCAGCTCATTGTGGAGCTTCCAAAGGCCAATTGGAAACTCTGAAAATATTAGAAAAAAATTTGGCAGATTTGTGGAAGGAAAATCAAAAGGGTGATTTGCCGCTTCATGATGCAGTCCAATCTGGAAGAAAAGGTTTTGAATTTAAGATAAATCCTCAAATTAGGGCACGGTGCCAATTAGCAACCGGTGCTTCAGTAGACAGGCATTTCAAAAGTGAATTTTGTGTATTCAACTACCGTATTCCCTCGGAAAGAAAGGCATGCCGGATAATGGCAAATCCGACCAGGGTGCCGGCATGCTAGATAATTTGAGTCAAAAAAGTCCAAAATTCACACGTTCGCATACACAAATGCATATAAGTTCGCGTATACATACACATATACGTTTGCGTATACCTATGCGTATACTTTCACGTACAAATATACGCACATTTTTAAGCTTGCTATTTCATTTCACTAATCACACTGACACACTATAACAATCAATACCATCAAAATGGAATGTGACTCGTTCCTTAATATGTACGTTCCGTAATATGTAGGTACGTTTTGGCGCTGATTTGATTTTTACGGCACGATTCGATTTTTACGGCACTGATTCAATTTTTACGGCACTGATTCAATTTTTACAGCAGCATGCCATAAAATTTACCAGATGTCCGGTTTGGGAAATCTGGTTTTTCCAGCATGCCGTTCTTTCTGAGGGAATACGGTATAATGGAGATACTTGCTGCAAATGTGCTTTTTATGCACAAATAAGCTTAAATGCAGTATATGGGAGTTTGCGCTTTCCTGCACTTTTATAAGTTTGACGTATAACTCATAGAATTGTCGATACGTCAACCATTTTACGTATAAAACGATTTTAAAACCTACAGCATCAAGTTATGGAATCGTTTCATACGTAAAATTGTTGACGTATTGACAATTCTATAATTTATACCATATTCCCTCGGAAAAAACGGCATGTCGGAAATACCGAGTTTAACCAGATTTTGAAAATCAGACATCTAGTCATTTTTACGGCTTGCCGTAAAAATCAAATCGGTGCTGTAAAACGTAATACTCACGTTATCCGGCATGCCGGAAAATTCTAAATTTTTGGCACCCTGGTCGGAGATACTATTACCCAGCATGACGTTCTTTCCGAGAGAAAAGTGGTAGAAGAAATACGTGCCCGGGCTCAAACATGAGGATTTACTGTATTTACAAAGCAGATTAAACATTTTGTCTTTATTTTGTGTCATAGAACTTGTTTTGTGGCTGTTGGCCCAAAGGCCTGGTGCACCAAGTTATGCTAACAATGATGGAAGAACATGTCTACATATTGCAGCTATTAACAATAATGTTGAATTGTGTAAGATTTTAATTGACAGTGGAGCAGATGTGAATCCTGTTATGAGAAGTACAAAGGTACCTACAATATTACTAAGAAAAATTTACAATTTTTGTTGATGCAAGAGTTATTGATTTTTCTGATATGAAATTAAGATGAATTTTTATTTTCAAGGTCAGTTTCTTAGTATAGAGCAGATCAATAACTATAATTTATATTTTTTCTCCAAAAAATACAGGACGGTTGCCTGTAAAAATCATTATATAATAGTAGATCTTCAAGGTTGATGGAGTAAATTTAAACCGACCAATCATGCTATTTCTCATTTCATCTTGTTTTTGATGGCAGCAGCAGATGTTTTCTCATTGGTTGCTGTAATTTCTTAAAGGGTTTATGTTGGAGTTGCGTTTTGACAATGTCATCCGCATCGTCGCACTAACGTATCTAGTAATACGTCATGCGACGCCTGTCAATCATTGATTGGTGGACTCACGTCCACCTGACGTCTATAATTTTAAACCCACAATGCATTCCGCAGCCATCTTGCGTTACATTACAGAGTGGTGTGAACACAAATGTGAACTAACCACTAGACTTTGATAATGCATAATTAAAACTTGTTTATAAAAATAATTCAAGCTTAAAATGTACATTTTTTTCTAGGGTCAGATGATGACTCCATTAGATGCTGCATTGTTTAGAGGGAATCGTGGATGTGCAAATTATTTACAACTTCATGGTGGAACACCAGCGCAAAAAATAGGAAGCGAACGCATACGGATGAGGTAAGAAAGTGAGAGAAAAATATTGGTACAGTGAAACCTAACAAAGGGGGGTCTACTTTGTTTTGGCACTGCTATAATGCAGATTGCTTACAAAGTCAAAAACTCAGGCACTGAACCAGACATCCTTGTTCCTTGTTTTACTGTAGTTGAAATCTGTTTAAAATACAGCAAGGACTGCTGCTTTCAGTGAAGAATGGGAGCCAATCCAAGGTATATGACAGGTTTCACTGTATATACATGTGAAAAATCGACAATATTATAAGTAATTTACTGGCAAGATTTGATGATTCTGCATTTCAAGTCATTTTAACCCTCAAAGCCCCATCCTATACCACAATTGTGACCAGCTGCAGTTGTGAATACAAATTTTTTTTAAAATTTTTTTTAAAAAATCTGAAATTTGCAGTAGCTGTTAAGAATATGCATTTACATTTTCTGAATTAATTTCATTGCAATCAGGCATAAAATAAAAAAGTTATTGTAAAAAAAAAAAACGATCCCCTTAAATTCCCAGCTTAAGTTTTTGGTTGTTTTCACTGCAAATTTTACTCTAGTGAGAGCGCTTTTAGAATATAGCGCCCCCTATATATAAACTACATAACCATACACAGCATTAACTCTTCATCTTTGAAACACATGGTCAACTGAGTTAATGTGAAACTAATTTCAATTTAAATTAAGTTGATATAGACAATTGTTATTATAAATAAATGATTAAAAACACCTTGCATGCTGTTTAAAACAACATTTTGACCGCATGTCTTGATTATTACAATTGGTGACACCTAGTGTCGGTTGGAGAAACCCTGGTAACAGTACTAAAGCGCTTCAAAGCAGAGACTCCAAATGGTCACAATTGTGACCATTAATCGGGCTCTACGTTGTTCCAAAATTTCAGGGCTTTGAGGGTTAAAAAATGTAAAAAAGATTGTCAATTTTTTTACTTATTTTATGTAAAAATCAAAAAATACAGTTGTAACAATATGAACCCCATGAACAATTGTGGAGTCCTTTTTGTTAATATACTATGGGTACATACTAGCCACTAGAGAAATAAAAATTTCCATGTACTCCTTGTTTACATATCACTGATCCTCTCAGTTCACATTGTAGGAGATAAAAAGAGACTTTGTTACATGTTCATTGATTGAGATGAGTGCAATGCATCAGGAGAGGTAAAAAAACTTAAACTTATGAAAGTCCTCAATCAATAAGAATATCTTCAGCAATCCACAATACACTAGAAAATCTCCAAAGAAAAATTCCCCACTACCCCCTGCCACAAAAACTTAAAATTAAGATTAAACTGTCTGAGGTATATTGTAGCAAATCTTATTTAGTGACACCAACAGTGAACCAGGACAACCAGAAGACCAACACAGTCTCCAAGAAAAAAGCGAAAGCATCCAGACGGAAGACTTATCAGAACCCAGCACTATTCAGAAAGAGATAATCCAGGACTCCGATCAGGAGAATGAGGATGGCAGTGTAATAACCGCAAATGCACTGCAAGCATCCGGTAGACGGTTGGAAAAGATCCCAGAAGAGGAGAAAGATTCTCTTCAAGTAGAAGCCGATATAAATCCATCAGTGATTGAAAGAGGCAATGGGAAAAAAACTCTTGGAACACCGAGCATTATATCTGAAGATACCATTTCCATTGGTCAATCGGTGAAGGATTCTGGGTTCAGTGATAATAATCGGGTTTACGGACGGTCTGATGCAGATGACTCTGATGTTCTGAGGTAGGGTTAAACACTTTATGTGGGATTGCTGGAGTAAAACACAGCTGCTGCTGCTGCTGCTGCTGGCTTTCTAATTTTGTTGGAAACACCGCCGCCATTCTATGGGCACAGCACTCCTTCTGTCAACATTTGTTTGCGTTCGTCTGTCGCTTCTGATCTGAGCTTTTTCTGCTGTCACATGTTGGTTGGTTTCTTCTAAGTGTCTAATTATTGCTTTCTTCATTTGCAGTTCACCGGCCGGTATCACTTTTATCGATAACGGAGCAATTGTGAAAAGACGGCCCAGGAGAAGCAAAGGAAGGAAAGACGGCAATAAGGAAACCCGTGCGACCGGTGAAGTTTCAGACAGTGATGAAGACATTAAAGCCAGTGAAGTTGCCAAAGGAAAGGGAAGTAGAAATAGAAAAGCAATAGGAAGAGAGGACAAAGAAGTTGATTCGGAGAGTATGGGATCGAGAAATAGTATGATCGGAAAGGGAAGTAGGAATAGAAAGAGTAGAGAAGAGAAAGCATCTGAGTCTGAAAGCAATCTATCAAGAAATAGTGTGATGGGAAAGGTTAATAATGGTGGACAGATGATTGTGTCAAAAAGAAGCAAGGGAAAGAATGAAAATAAGGCAATCTTCAGGCCAAAAACAGGGATTGATAAAAGAAGTTCCTTGTCATCCAGTTCACAAACAGCTTATAATAACAGACTGTAAGTGTCATGAGTCTGATTAAATATGAATTTCTTCTAATTATGTTCTTTTGTAGGTATCAAAGAGAGCGGAGGATATTCCAAGAGTTATTGGAATTAAAGAGAGTGCAGTTAAATGCTGACAAAAG
Organism: Strigamia maritima; assembly: GCA_000239455.1. NCBI lineage: Eukaryota > Metazoa > Arthropoda > Chilopoda > Geophilomorpha > Linotaeniidae > Strigamia > Strigamia maritima. The sequence continues at coordinate 55,954 of JH432112.1, forward strand.
AGAGGAGGATGTTCTTGTCAAAAAGTTATCAGACAACTATAGACATCAAGGACTCACAGTAGTTCATACACGCTTTAATGAACCGTATACTTTTCGTAACTACGAGAAATACCTTTACGGTAAAGTCTTTCCTGTATTGGAATTAGTTTATTGCAGGTGATTTACTTAAAATATTGTACTTGCAGATCAGCTTCGACTATTGTCTGATACTACAGGTTATAATGGACAGCAATCAATAAGGATTATAGTAAATTAATTCAGCAAATGAAAATTCTACAAAAGTAATAATCATTTCTTTTATTGCAGTATGATGGAGCCAAAGAAGCAGCCAAAGGAAAAGCACTAAACCCCACCCAATGCACTGAAAGAACTTATCATTGTCATCATGCCACACACAGCTATATGGGTGTGCCCTGTGTTGCTTATTGTAAGTATAGTAGATGGGTCCAAAAAGTTATTCGAAAGAAATTTCAATACCCGTATTTCATCGAATAAAAGCCGAGGACAGCCTGTAATCGAGAGAGAGAGAGACTAAGGTTTACCGGCGTAAGCGGCTACTATGGCCATACACGCCATCCTGTAATCGAGAGCGGCTTCCTTTAGAAGAAATATGGTATTACAATAATAAATTTTTTGTATTTGTAGTGAAAAAGAATCGTGTGGTGCCTCCCATTTTGCCCAAAATCAACGGCTACAATTCTTCAGCGCCAAATCTAAAATCAAAAGGAAAGAAGAAATCTGCAAAAGATTCTGATCAAGATGAGGGTGTGATGTTTGAAATTAAACATGGAGAGACAGTACAAAAATTTGCTCTTCCCACTGGAGAATTGGACAAAAACAAAAAGTATCAATTGACTTTTACCCTGAATCCAGCAAGTGAAAGAAACAGCAATGAACCTGTATTAAAACCACTAAAAAGTGTCTAAAGAAGTGTTTTTAACTCATGACAGATTTGTTTGTAAACAGTATTAAGTTGTGTGAAAGGTTTATTACATGTAATAATTCAGTTTGTTTTTCATCATATTTAGATTTATTCATGTTTTTAAAACTTAAATGATATAATATTAAATATATAGTTGTTAATTGCAGGAAAAAAAGTTTTGTAATCTAAAAATTGTGATAGTAAAGCTGAAGATTATTTATTTGTGTTACAAGAAGCTGGACAATCTGAGCAAGCACAGGCTGGTTCACTCGCATTAAATGAAAGAAAAAGTTGTCTAAAATGTCTATACTCACTCTAAAAATTACAAGGAATTGTAGTTGCATACATAGGTCTGCTAGTTTTGCCATTCCTGTAGACTTTATTTTGGTTCTAAAATGTGACATGACACACAGTGGTCAACCAATTTTCTGCTTTGCCCCTTGGTTCATAAAGCAAATCAAATACAGCATATCCCATCAAATTGTTAGCATATGATTTAAGCCCTGTTCACACTTAAACCCCTTTCCCATAACCCACCCACTTTCAGAAAGTCTTGCGTTCACACTTGATCAGGTTTTGTACAACTCGGACCAAAATGGTCGACTTTTCTACAACTTAAGTTAAAGAAATCTTTTCTATAACCTGACGTCATACCTCTAAAACATGCCCCCCGACCAATCACGTGACTGACCAGTGGCCAGATTTCATTCAAATAAAATGGCGGTTAAGTGGAGCACATGGACTGAAGGTGAAATAAAATCACTTCTTGATATTTGGCAATAAAATACAATGAGATTTAACTTCAATGAAGCGAAATTGTATTGTTTATAAAACAATTGCCAACCGATTAGCCACCTTGGGCTATAATGGGACTTCGGGCAAGTTAAATGACTTCTTCACAACTGTGAACAGAAAGAAGAAGATAAATTAAAATTTGTAGAAATTAAACTTCTAGAAAGTCATAACTTCTACAAAAGTGGTTCAAGTGTGAACTAAGCATTAGCCGTCATGTATTCAAGTTTCACACAAATTGCTGAAGACATAAAACAATAGAAAAACAAAATCAGAGAAGCACAAATAGGATAATTCAAAGTTAACAAGACTTAATAAAAAATTGGTAATGAATGTAAGCACTGGGATTCAAGTGTCATCCAATAATACGCAAAAAATGCTTTTTTTTGCATCCCACAGATACATTTTACCACATTCCTTCAAAAACAACGGCATGCTGGTAAAGGTGAGTCTGACCAGTTTTTGACAAGTATTAAACTGGTTATTTTTCCATCTAATCTCTCTTTAGACAGGAATAAATTATTATACATTTATTACATTATTTTTGTCATAATATTCAAATTTAATCATGTTTTGAAATCGTAATACATAATACAATTTTAAACATATGGTAGTTGATTATAGGAAAAAAAAAGAATTTCTGTTTTAAAAATTGTGATAATAATGTGAAGATTATTTTATTGGACAAGAAGCTGCACAATCTGAGCAAGCACAGGCTGGTTCATTCTACAAAACTCAACAGTAAATAGGAGAAAAAAATGTCTAAAATGTCTATATACTCACTCCAAATCCCACATTACAAGGAAATGTAGTTGCATTCATAGGTCTGTAAGTTTTGCCATTCTTAATGACTTCATTTTGATTCCAAAATGTGACATTACCCAAAGAAGTCAACCATTTTTCTACTGTGCAATTTGTCTTGCCCCATGGTTTACAAAGCAAATCCAATGTAGCATTTCCCATGCTTGGATTAGTGACATTGTAACAAGATTCAAACAAATTGTCAGCAAATGATTTAGTCACCATATATTCAAGTGTCACTTCAAGTGCTGAAGACATAAAACAATAGAAAAACAAAATCAAAAAAGCACAAATAGAATAATTCAAAGTCAACAAGAATGAATAAAAGATTGGCAAAAGAATGTATACACTAGGACTCAAGTATCATCCAATAATCTGCAAAAAATCATTCTTGCACTCATGGTTACATTTTACCATCATTTATACATTCTTGCATTGTTTCTTTTAGATTACTAATAATAAATTACAGTGATCATTAAGACTTCCTGTTTTCTTCACATTCAAGAATTGGTTTTGTTTTAGACTACAAGCCTGACACACAAATTCCCTAAAGTTATGCCAACAACTTGGACATCTTTCAAGAAATTGTTTTTGTAATTTCAAGTACTTGGTAACTAGTGTTTCATCACAACATATATAAAACATACCTATGTAAATATATGATTTTTAGAAATGATATCAATATATGTATTATCAAAGTATGACATCACTGGAATAATAAATTATTACCATTTTCATCAGCTAAAGTTGGACAAAAATTTTTAAATTCTTCTGCCAGTTTGGTGTTATTTAAAAGCATTGCTGGCTTGTTCTCTACAGTATTTACACTAATTTCAAATTCATGGCTATACCACACACATGTGTCTTCAGCCAATGCCTGCAATTAAGAATTTTATTTTTTTTGTTATGAAATGTGAAAATATATATTTTTAGCCAGACCAATTAATATATATAGTGACTTAGAGTTTTCTATAGGAGTATTAATAATGACATTATCACTTTACCTTTCCAGTCAAATTGAAAATGAACAGAAGCAAAATCAACAACTTCATTTTTCAGACAATCAAAAAATCCTAAAAATAATAAATAAATAAATATATAAATATATACAGTATACCTACTTCAAAATTAGAACTCACCAAAAAGTAAAAAATCCCAAATGTGTTCACCTTATAAATGGTTTATACAACAATAAAAGTAGATATATTGCAGATCTATTCATCTCAAACACAGTAATGATTGAATTGATTGATTACAAGAGGATACCCTATACCAGCAATGTGTGATATAATAAAGTTGTGAGATAATCTCAACTTTGGTTATATAACAAGTGACGCAATACAGTGGACCGGGTATGTCAGTTTCAGTAAGCTTATGTCAGATTAAAGATGTGTATGGCCTAAGTTGCTGCTTGCAGCTATAAACTTAATTTTCTCTCTCTCCCCAGTGGTCCGGGGTACGTTATTCACATATTGAAATGTGAACACAAGATAATTATCGGTGTTGAAACCGGACTTATTGAACATCATTGTGTGATAAAATAACTGGGTGTTTTCAAATGAACATCATTGCAGAAAAAGTTAGATTTACAAAAATTTAATTTAAGTAAATCTATTGTGGGGTCAATTTTGACTCCACATGGGTAGCAAAGCATGGGGTCCACAAAAAAAACAGTGGCAGTCGAAGGTTAAAGTGTTTCTTTACAAAGATTGTAAATTGTTTGTAAATACAGTATAACAATTTATCTACAAAAAAATTTAAAAGAACTTTTGCATTAACTTTAATCACAGTCTTTCCCACAGTGTACTTAAGAAATATTATACTGGTAAGTGTTCCACAAAACCAGCATTGGAAAGTCTTTAAATTATGGAAGAATTATTACATTTTTTTTCATTTAAATTTAATTTAATCTTTTTTTGAAAACATAATAAATGATACAATATTAAATGTATAATTGTTAGTTATATAAAAAAAAATTGTAATTTCAAAATTCTGATAGTTAAGCTGAAAATTACTAATTTGTGTTAGCAAACCATTAGTCAAACTGTCCTGCTACTGGACAAGAAGCTGGACAATCCAAACAATCACAGGCTGTTTCATTCTGTACAAAACACACAGTAAGTAAGAGAAAAAGTTGTCTAAAATATCCATACTCACTCCAAATCCCACACTACAAGGAAATGTAGTTGCATTCATAGGTCTGTAAGTAGTATTGCCTTTCCTATAGACTTGATCTTGGTCCCAAAATGTGACATTAATTGGAAAAGGTGAAAATCCATTATCTGTATCACCCAGATAGGTCAACCAGTTTTCTGCTGTGCAAAATGCCTGGCCCCATGGTCCACAAAGCAGATCCAATGCAGCATTTCCCATGATTGGATTAGTGACATTGTAACAAGATTCAAACAAATTGTCAGCAAATGATTTAGTCAACATATATTCAACTGACATAACAACCTCTTTGTCAGCTGAAGACATAAAAATATAGAAAAACAAAGTCAAAGAAGTATAAGATGGAATAAATCAAAGTTAACAAGAATCAATAAAAGATTGGCAATAAATGTAAACTAGGAAGTCAAGTGTCATCTGCCAAAAATGCATTCTTGCACCCGTAGATACATTTTACCACCATTTATACATTCTTGTGTGTTTACTGTAATTAGCAAGATGTCCTGATTCTTGCACAATCATGAATTGGTTTTGTTTAGGACTGCAAGCTACTTGACAGGTAAATTCCCTAAAATTGTGCCAACAACTTGGACATTTTTGAAGTATTTGTTTTGGCAATTGCAAATCATCTATCAGTTGGTTTATTTGTGTTTCATCACAACAAAGATTAAAATAACCTATATGCAAATATGATTTTTTATGAATGATATCAATATTATCAAAGTATGACATCACTGATGATGAAATATTGAATTTTTACCATTTTTATCTGCTAAAGTTGGACAATAATTTTTAAATTCATCTGCCAGTTTGGTGTTATTTAAAAATCTTGCTGGATTGTTGTCTACATAATTTAATTTTTGGTGAAATTCATGGTGGTTCCATTGGCCATACCACACACATCTGTCTTCAGCCAATGCCTGCAAGATTTTAATGTATTTTTCTCTGTCTTAAAACAATTTTAAATTTTTAATCAATTTCAATGAAGTTCAATCAAAGATAAAACACAATATGTGCAGCCAATATTAGTTATTTTTTTAAAAAAATCAAATTTTAAAACAAATACAACATATTTACAAAATCCTCAGGCCAACTAATTAGTGAGTTAGAAATTAGTATTTCCAGAATTAAATTTTCTAGGTAGAAATTACATAATAAAATAACACCTTACCTTTCCAGTCAATTTGAAAATGAACAGAAGCAAAATCAACAACTCCATTTCTCAAAAAATAATCCTAAAAAGAATTTTTAAAAAAAGAATTTCAGTTATAAAAATTATGATATAGCAATTAGAACTTACCAAAAAAGTTAATGTTAACACTTTATCAAGTTTATGAGGACAATGGAAGTAGATATATCACAGACTTTAATCATTTCCAACAGATAAAAGCCGTTATGATTCCATATTTACCACAAAACGAGTGTTTTCTGTTTCCAGTTCACATATAAACACACACTACTCAGCGATTAAAAACCCTACTTTAACCATATTCACAAGTGATCTAGAATTAGTACATTAAAGTATCGTTCTGTGTTTTCTAAAGTTCCGCTCTTTCTATAGGACCGAAATTCAAAATAGGCCTTGGTAGTCGAAATCCTTTCAAGTGTTTGGTCCCGCCGATGAATGTGGAAATGCCAGTAATCAAAGAAGACGTAAATGACAGCGACGGCGAAGACATGGATCAAGACACACTCGAAAGCGAGAAATCCACAAACGATGACTCCGTGGACACTTCGGCCGGCTCCGAAGATGACAGCTCAGGTAGCAATCAAAAATGATAACAATATGGACGAGATTGTAAACAAATGCAAACAATGGTGTTTTCAGAAATGGATGAAGTTGAATGCGAGCGACGGAGGACCGAGTGTTTGGTCGATATGGCTGATTTGGAGACGCAGTTTTCATATCTCAAAGAACAGTAATGAAAAATGGTTTTGTTTTTGTGATTGGTTCATAGTGGTTAACTATTGTTGTGTGTAGGTTGTATAGGGAGAGGATGACGCAGGTTGATACTAAATTGGCTGAGGTGAGGTCGGGGAAGGCTGCTGAGTATATACAGCCGCTGGAAGAGTTGAAGTTGAGTGTGAAAATTCGGACTGAAGTTGCTGGTTAATTTTTTTTTTTTATTATGGATATTTTAAGTTTGGTAATGCCATTAAAATTTGAGAATTTTTTTTGAGAATTTTTATCAAAATCTGAAAAATTTTCGATAATTTTCATCAAAATTTGAGAAATTTTCGATAATTTTCATCAAAATTTGAGAAATTTTCGATAATTTTCAGAAATTTTTCATCAAAATTTGAGAAATTTTCGATAATTTTCAGAAATTTTTCATCAAAATTTGAGAAATTTTTCATCAAATTTTGAGAAATTTTTCATCAAAATTTCAGAAATTTTTTATCAAAATTTCAGAAATTTTTCATCAAAATTTGAACAATTTTTCATCAAAATTTCAGAAATTTCTCAAATTTTTAACCAAATCAGAGATATTTTTCATAGTTTATTTCTAGGTTACGAAAGTTTTTTTTACAATTTACTTTTTTTATAGATGTTTTGAGGAAACTTAAATTGAATAATATTCAAAATAAATTTGATGCTGAGACGTTGGCTTCGAGACAGAATTATGAAGTATGTTTATTTGTTCATTGGTTTATTTGTTTCCGTATTAATTTTTAATTTTATTATTATTTTGTAGAGTGAAAAAGCAATTTTGAGAGATACGATACAGAGTGAACTTGAAGAGAAAATCCGTAGATTGGAAGAGGATAAAAATAATATTGATATCACTTCTGGTATTTTTGATTGTTTATTACAAGGTTTTGCACCAAGTTTGATTTATCTGCAATTGAAATTGATTTTTTGAGCAAAAATTAGAAAATTTAATTAAAATAAACAATTTTCGAACAAAAATTGAATATTTAACCAAAAATAACCAATAACCAATTTCAAGCCAAAAAAATTGAACTTTTTTAAATCAAAATTAACATTAGCAACCAAAAATTAATTTTTTCTTCTTCTTAGATTTGAAAAACGAACAAGCAAATCACAAAAAGAACCGAAGAAAAACAGATTCAACCAATCCAGACAAACGAAAAAAACCTGTAACCGTTTCAGGACCATATATAGTTTACATGTTGCACGATAATGACATATTAGAGGATTGGACAGCTATTAGGAAGGTATTTAACTAATAAAAATCAAAAAAAAAATAATAAATAAATTAATTTTAACATTTATATTTATAGGCGTTGAAGGCGAGCAAGCGAAAATGTGAATGTAAGTTAAATGACGAAATTCAATTGATTGTTTGTGCAAGTGTCGTGAAGCTGAGTAAAACCAAAAATCATGCGTCATTTGTGTTAGTTTTATTATTTATTACCGTACCGTACCCATCATTGTGAACAATAGCAACAGTGATTAACTCACAAATTTTACTTTCTTATCTTTTCCTGATGAATTCAAATACGAAGCCGTGTGGTGATTTGTTGCATAAATTGCATTTATGTATGGTTTATGCATAAAACTTCATCTATTTATTGAAAAAAAGGCCATAAAACTGTAACCTTGTATTGGAAAGATGCATTTTTATGCTTAAAATACATTTCTGAACTGGAAAAAATGCATTTTTATGCTTAAAATACATTTATGAACTGGAAAAAATGCATTTTTATGCTTAAAATACATCTAAGAACTGGAAAAAAGCATTTTTATGCTTAAAATACATCTAAGAACTGGAAAAAACATTTTTATGCTTAAAATACATCTAAGAACTGGAAAAATGCATTTTTATGCTTAAAATACATTCATGTATTGGAAAAATACCTTTTTATGCTTAAAATACATTCATGTATTGGAAAAATACCTTTTTATGCTTAAAATACATTCATGTATTGGAAAAATACCTTTTTATGCTTAAAATACATTCATGTATTGCAAAAATACCTTTTTGTGCTGAATACAGCATTTCTATGCCTAAAACTGGATAAATTATATGTATTTATATATGAATATATATGAATATATATGAATATATATATATATACATATAATTTATCCAGTAATACATATATATATTGGAGAAATATTGTTTTTTTTTATACTTAAAACGGCATTTCCATGTTTAAACAATGCATATTTCTACTAAAAAAAAAAAAATATCAATTTTTATCACAAAAATATTACCATCATTTTTGCATTAAACAATAAATAACTGGCCCAAAATACCGAAATATTAAAATATCACCACCACACGGCTCTCCAAACAAAAAAACTGCACATTAGCCAAAAGAACTAAAAAAAAAAAAAATTCCAAATTCAAATTTAATTTCATTGTTGCTGTTTCTAATTCCATTTGCTTAATTCAGATACCTATCGAAGCGAAGAAAATCAATACAATGCACGGTTTGCCGATGGTAAACTATTATTCGAAGGCCAATCTTTCTGTAAAGGACATCACATCATCATTGAGAATAAGGAGGATTCTCCTCTCCTGTGAGTTCTTCTCACAACTTCATTTTCACCAATAAAAAAAAAAAAAAAAAATTCAAAATTCTTTTTTCTTTTCTTTGTTGTTGTTTTTTTATTTATTTATTAACTAATTAACTCGTTTGCTGCTTTTTGTGTCGTTGTTAACAGGTTGCAGCTGAATTCACCTGCAATTTGTGTGTTTTAAATGAAATATTTTTTAATTTTTTTAATTTTTTTTTGTTTTTAGTGCCCACATAACTGCGATTAACACGAGCGAAGTTGTGTTGAAGCGCCATGATGGAAATCGGTTCAAGTTGTCCATAACGGATCTGCAAGTGGGCAAGTATGCGGTGCGGCATTGTCCTTCGTGAGAAGTTTTGTTGGGAGGTTTATTAATGTACAGATTTTATCACATATTCATATTCATGATTCATTCTATCAATATTTTGTAATAAACGTTTTCAAACTAGGTTTTTTTTTTTTTTTTGTCAAATAAACTTACAAAAAATGAAATAAAATTTTTTTTGTGTTATTTAGGTGAGCATGATATCTAAGTGAACTTTTTTGCATTGTACCGAAAGTATGTATTGTGGTATCTTATTTTAATCCTCTAGTCCAGCTGTGTCGAAAAATCTTTGTTTCAAAACCAAAAAATGTGAGCAACAATACAAAAACCCAAATGTAAATAAATTTTTTAAAAATATTTTACAAGCGTTTTCGTTTGTTAACAACGGCACGCACATTTTTGGACTACGAAGCAATGATTGTTCGACTCGACTCGACTGGAGGATTAAAATAAGATACCACAATATATACTTTCAGTACAATGCGTAGGCCATTAACCAATGGGAGTTTCGTGCACGAATTGTTCGATAGAGTTAAGCGATAACCGGTAACTGTCGTTCTTTGTCAGAGTCGCCCTTGTGAACCATCAAATGCGTTTGCTTGTATTGATCCCGTGTCAGTATCCCACTCACTGTCAGTACAATGAGGTTTGGTTCATCGTTTTGTAATGCCAGTGTGCCAATGTTGCCAGTTTATGAACTGCACAGCCAAACCCGGTTGTAATAACACTATCACGCCACACAATCAAATTTTTCAAAAAATCATTGTGACCAGAATTTTATAAAATAAATTATTGGAATAAAATAAAAAACTTGGAAAGGGTTCATCAAGTGTTTGTCAACACTCCAAACTCAATCGTATTCAAGTTTTGCTCCAATTACCAACTCTCAACTACGTTTTCGACGCTATTTATGCACGGCAAATCATTATTATACAAAGTGCGTTTATTTTTTTATGTCTAAACTGTCAGTCAATAAAACCTTGTGAACGTTTAAAAAATTTATGTTTTATCAACCCATCAAAACAGTAAAAACGGATTAAAAATTTTTTTGGTGCTATTTAGGTGAGCAAATTTAGTTTGTTTCTAAGAATTAATTTTTGTATATAAAAGTGCGGTTTTAATGCATAAATGCATAAAATGCATTAATAAATAATGTTTTTGGCTATTAAAAATACATCAAATATGCTTTTGATTGCTAAAGATATATTATAAGAACATTTCTTAGTCTAAAATGCATTCAAAAAGCATTAAAAAGTGCATTTCAGTCTAAAATGCATTAAAAGGTGCATTTTGTAGCCTAAAATTGTCTTTTTTTAGTCTAAAATGCATTATAAATTGTCTTTTTTAGTCTAAAATTCATTAAAAATTGCCTTTTTTTAGTCTAAAATGCATTAAAAATTGTCATTTTTAGTCTAAAATCTGCCAAAATACGTTAAGAAATCGTGACTCCATTGGACAAGATACAATTTCAAATTTTATAAAAAGAAAAAAAAAAATGAACCCTTGAACAAGTAACCTTCAGTTAACGAACCAAATTTTCCGAACAACATTCTCCAAACTAAAAACCATCACTCAATGTAATCTAAATCTTCGGGAATTTCAAACGCTTGGTTTAAATTCTTTTCCTCCATCCCAAACTTATTCTTGCACCAGGACTTTACACAGAAAATATTATCTAAAAAAAAAAGAAAAATAAATAAATAAATAAATAAAATAAATAAATAAAGAAAGAAAAATTATTCCAAAATAAAACCTGTCCATCTATTTGCAGCACTTTTAGCAACAACCGATTCCTCCGCCATTCCCTTATAAAAATCCGGATCACAATCTTTATATTTTCCCACTTCGCTGGTCAAAATTTCATGTTCTTTCTTAACAACTTCAAGTTCCTTTATTTTCTCGTCCCGATTTTCCATATTTCCTCTTCCGTTTTCAAGATTTTTAATCAAATCCTCCTTCAATTTGATCTTTTTCGTCGTTTCATCCGTTTTTCCCGTTAAATCTTCCAATTTCCTTTTCCTCTATATTAAAACATTAAAAATAATCATTTATATTATCATAATATCCTCTTAAAAATATTTAATTTTTACATTATTGACCGCTTTGCTCGAAAAAGACCAAAAGTAAATGGAAGTTCCGATTTTCTCCGAGTCGACCAAGTTGTCGTCGACTAGACCTTGTAAAACTTCTTTTACGGATTGTAGAACAATTCCTTTTTCCTTCGATGCAATTTTTTCTAGTTCTTTCAGTTGGTAGAAATCATTCTGCAACGAATATAAAGAAATTCATTTTTTAATTTTAATTTTTTTTTTTACCTTTTCGTAGAATAAGTCGATTAGACGTTGTCGTTTCTCTTCCAAGCTCAATCCACGTTTCTTCGACTAAAATACATCGTTTACCACTCATGATTTATGTAATAACTAATGAATAAGATGAAAGAGTTACCATTTTATCCCGAAATCCGCGCTCAAATATGGACGTTAAAGCATGTGCTACATCATAGGTCCGCCCATGAAAGTCACGCGATCTCTGACGTATCTTGACCCTTTGCCCTTCGAACCCGGAATTTCTTAAGGTTGTTTCCTCAATTTTTTAATTAAATTTTTTTATTTTATCAGGAAATGCTGGATTCTGAACGTCATCGACCATGTCCACCACCACCGCGACCTCGATCCCAGTGTCCGTGGGATCATGAACGGCCCGGTGTAAATCCGCGCGGAATTTAAAAATCCGCACAGATTAAAAACCAATAAAAATAAAAATAAAGTGGTCTCAAATCGGCGCAGGACCAAACGTTGCATTAACGTGTTATGGGCCCGGGTTAAATTTTTAACACAAACAATGAGAAAAATTATAACCCTTTTTTGATGTTTTTGAAATAAAATTGTGTAATATCGAGCTTTTGCAAGCAAAAAACAATGTGACGTCACGAGTGGTTTAAAAAACGATGGGCAACCATAATAGTAGAATAGTAGGGGTGGCTACTATTCTACTATTTGTTGATATTAAATTTTAGAGCATTGTATAATATTTAATATTTAATTGTGTTGTGCTGGCGAATGTTGCCATACAAGATACAACGGAATAAAGCAGAATTTACTTTCGTCATGAAATAAGAGTTACTTGTTGGCTCAAAATCTAGGACTAACACTATTATGGGGCAACTGATGACCGATGCTGCGCACACAAAGGCATATGGATTCGAATGAAGGAGGATAAACTTGTATCTTTTCGATTTGTTTTTCATGGATGTGATGTCATGTGTTGATGGCCACAGCAAGCGAATTGTTTATTTATAAATAACAACAAAGCCAATACCACGGTGGTGTTTTAGATTTGTTTAATTCGCAATGGCAAAACGCGTTCGTAGTGATCATGGCGCAGAAAATATCGATTTCAAATTTATGTTAACAAATCGTGGTTTATGGTACCAAGGTCAAATGTTTGCTTTTTAGTTTAACCGAATATTTTTTGGAAAAAATGATAAAATGCTAAGTCTCTATTACCGTAATGAAAAACATGAAAACTAAAAAAAATCAATTGAATTGAATTTTTTATAAAAAAAAAAAACAAAAAAAAAAACAAAAAAAAAAAAAAAACAAGAAAAAAAACAAAAAATTGAAGAAAATTAATTTTGTTTTCTCCCGAGTTTTTTAAGACTCGTGGTTCTACCACTCGCGATTATGCTATGATATTTATATAATCCCGGTTTTGCGGTTCTAAGGACTTTCATTATTAAACCTTGGAGATTTATGGAAAATAAATTCCGTTTTATGCGCATAAAATATTTGAATTTATGCAATACAGTATAAATAGCAAAATATGCGAAATTAAATCTAAAAATTGTTGAATTTGGTAAGTTTTAAAAATTTATGGGTTTAATAATGACCTACTGTATCACCCTTTGGCTTTTCTGTCCCTATGTGCAGAAACAGCAGGAATCAGCCAACAAAAAGTGTCTTTAGGGCCTCGGGATGACCCTTGACCTTTTGGGTCACTTTCCTTTTCTCTCTCCTTATCTTAACATGCACTAATCCTGTGTTTGACCATTGCCAAATGGTAAAAGCCTATTTTAATTTCACATACTAAGGAGGCCACAAAAGAATAATATCAATATCAAATAATTGACAGAATAAAATAACTACTACTACTAACATCTTTTTTCACATAATAATATTTATTTGTTTGTTTCAATATTTATTTATTATTAAAAATCCTGCAATAGCAGGGCAGGCAATAGCGAGAATAATTTGAGCGTCTTTTTATCTTTTATCTATTTTATCTATTTTATATAATAAAATATAAAATATAAATTGGAGAATTAGAATTTTAATTATTTTTTATTTCGCTTGTTTTAAAGGTGACGTCGGATTTGCCGCCCCGAGTCCCCGCTGCGGCGCAGCTCAGAGGCCACTCCGCTCTAGTCCCGCTTCCGCACGCACAACACGTCGGGCAGGTGGGCACATCATTTGCATGATGTTGAGAAACGGAAAGTGAGTTTGAAGATGATCAGAGGCCCATAAAAAAATAAAAATAGAATTTTTTCGGAAAATCATAAATTTTTGTCGAAATATCATTTTTTTAGAACAAATTTATCATCACTTTTTGGAGACAAATTTATCAATTTTTAGAGAAATTATTAACTATTAATTTCGATAAATATTCAATTCAGTCATCATTATTTCTTATTTCCCGCCGAATAAATTTATCGCAAGATAGCGCTATTTTAAAAATCACTTCAAATAATTTCAATGCGTTATGTCACAAAAAAGCTTTTCTTTCTTTATCTTTATTTTCTTTTTCTTTTTCTTTATTTTTATTTTTATTTTTATTTTTATTTTTATTTTTATTTTTATTTTTATTTTTATTTTTATTTTTATTTTACGTATTGCAGTTTGCGCGTTTGGGACGAAAAATGAAAAAGTTTTGGTTTAAAGTAACAAAATATTTCAAAAATGTCCCGATGAATGCAGAACGTAACGTTTCAACTATCTGTCGTTATTATTGACGGATGTAATTGATTTAGCAGGATTGAATTCACGCGTGGCCAAAGGGTTGACAGTATTTTTACATGTGTTTATTGATACGAATATTTCCCTGTAGGGGAATTACAAATAACCGTATGCACCTGTTGGGTGACACTAAAATACGAATGTTAACACACCCCCTCAAACATCAGGTGGGGAATAAAAATAACACAAAATACAGTTAGTCTAATTTCGACAGTCCCATCTCACTAATGAACTTGATGTGCTTAACTGAAAATAATCCTTTAGTTAGCGCATCGGCTGGCATTTCCGCGGTGGGCATGTATTCTATGCTTACGACTCCATTTTCTTGAGCCTCACGAACGAAGTGATAACGGACATCAATGTGTTTTGTCCGCGAGTGATGGATTGGGTTTGCTGCGATCCTGGCTGCGCTCTGGTTGTCGTTAAATATCGATATTGGAGTCGGCTTGTCAGTTTTCCCTTCAATTTCCTCCAGAAGGCCACGTAAACAGATGGCTTCTTTTGCACAGTCAGATAGTGACATGTACTCCGCTTCCGTGCTCGATAGCGCGACGGTTTTCTGCTTACGTGCGGCCCAACTTATGGCACAGTCCGAGAGTTTGAAGAAATAGCCAGTGTGTGAGTGTCTGTCGTTCACATCACTGGCCCAGTCCGCGTCCGCAAAGCCTGCGAGTTTTTCTTCGCTTTTCTTGAATGTCAGTCCCAATTTTGACGTCCCTTTTAAGTATCTGAGTACCCTCTTGCCGGCTGCAATGTGCTGTGAGTCGTAGTTCGAGTTGAACTGGCTCAACGCACTAACGGCATAGGCGATGTCCGGTCGTGTGGATACTGCTAATCGATCTCATCTTGTAGATTGTCAAGAAGTAAATTCCAAATTTGTCCACGTCGTTCTTCTTCAGGCCAACTTACATAAATATTCCTAATTAGAGAATAATAAAGTAAGTTATCAATAATTATTTAAAACAAAATTATTTACCAAAAATAATTTCGTTCATATTCTACTTTCTTAGAAAGTGCCATCTCATTGGCAAGATTTTCCTAGCCCCATATAATCCCTGAGTAAAATTCTTTGCCGGTTTTCGCAACCTTTAGTGTTTTGACCGGTCACTGTCAACATAATAATGGCACTTTCTAAGAAAGTAGAATATTGGAAAAAAATAGAATATAGAAAAAATTCTATTTTTATGGGCCTCTGATCATCTTCAAACTCGCTTTCCGTTTCTCAACATCATGCAATGCAAATGACATACATGTGTGGTGTACGCAATCACGTCGCATTTGTGCCTACCTGCACGACGTGTTGCACTCCGTTGTCGCAGTGGCCGCTGAGCTGCGCCGCAGCGGTGACTCGGCGAATCCGACTCCGACGTCCACATGTACACTTTAAAACGAGCGAAATAATTAAAATTCTAATTCTCCAATTTATATTTTATATTTTGTGTTTATGTTTCAAATGAAAAACAATAATCAAAGAAAGTCAAGATGCTCAATTTTAACGAACTTCAAAGACCGTTCTCTAAAATTCCTTAAAAAATAATTTTGTGACAACTAATTTTCAAAATAAGTTCCTATTAACTTAACATCCTGTTTTCTAAGACAGAAATCGAATGACCTACATCGTTTTTAACAATTACCACTTGATTTATCATGGCTGATTCTGTATTCTGTTATTGTGTGGTGTAATTAAATATTTTTTTTTATTCTTTATTTTAGAAATATTTGAAAAGAACAGTAGTCGGGTTCGAAAATTCATTTAAACGAGTGTAAAAATGTAAATTTGCACCTTGTTTACACGAATTATTTCGTGTAAATGCCGTTTAACTCGGTTGCACGGAAACAGCCCATTTTCATCGTGCATTTACACGTTCAACGGAAATTAGCGTGCAAAGAGTTCTGTTTGCCGCCATCTTGAATCCTCGCTTCGAATGTAAGTAGTAGTAAGTGTTATATTCTTATGATCTCACAAAGCTCCGTCATATTCATTTGATTTTGTTGATTCGAAATGTTCTGGTATATAAATAAAGTGAGACGTTTCTTTTTGATGATTTTCTTACAGCTGTATCTTTTTTCTGTATATATGTTTTGTTTAACTTTATTGTTCCCCCTGGTTACAATTGTTAATTTCTACTTTATTAATTTACACGTTTTGTAATAATAAAATCTAATATATTACAGTAAGTAGTAAGTAGTAAGTAGTAAGTAGTAAGTAGTAATGTGCATAATTCTCAAAATTGTTACTATCTAATGTTACTTTTTGTGTTATTTGTTATAAATAGCTCAGCATTAAGCATTCAGCTAAAGGGGGAGATGTGGTGATTGGTCAGAGATAACTGACCAATCACCACATACATACGTACGGAAGTCGTACGTACAGACATGACAACACATCTCCCCCTTTAGCTGAATGCTTAATGCTGAGCTATTTATAACAACAAGAAAACGAGACGGTAGACGACTTTATCACTGACCTGTACGCGATAGCGGAAAAATGCGAATTGGGAAAACTGACGAATGCAAGTATTCACGACACGTTGATTTGTGATCGCATCGTCGTCGGCATGCGGAATCGCCAGCTATGCGAGAAATTGCAAATGGTCGACAATTTGGATTTAAAAAAAGCGATCGACACGGCTCGGATGAGCGAGCAGGTTCGACGACAACAAGTGGATCTACAACCAACAATGGAAGTCAAAAACAAAGTTAAAACGGAAGTGGGACGCATTAGGACTAATCGACCAACACAGAAACCAAAAACAGATGACGAACCATGCGGTAAATGCGGATTTGAAACACATTATACACCGAAATGTCCTGCTATTGCATCTGTTTGCTCTCACTGCAAACAAACGGGACATTATTCACGAATGTGCCGATCAAAACCGGCAGCTACAAACCTTGTTTGTAGGAGCTACGACGACGTCGAATCGCTCGAAACCGCATTTAACTTCCTTGGATAAATTTCAGCATTTATGCATTCGCATTCGAATTCACGCATTCGCATTCACGCATTCGCATTCACGCATTCGCATTCATGCATTGTATTTTTTTTTTTTTTAGTGTTAAATTTTTTTTTTTACTAAAATTATTTATTATTTTTTTTTTATTGTAATTTTCATTAATGGTTGTGTAAACCAGCATTCGCATTTAAGCATTTAGCATTCAAACTCCTCATTTAGCATTAAGCATTTATAACATTTTGGCATTCAAATTCCTCATTTAGCAATAGCATTTATTTGTTATAAATAGCTCAGCATTAAGCATTCAGCTAAAGGGGGAGATGTGTTGTCATGTCTGTACGTACGACTTCCGTACGTATGTATGTGGTGATTGGTCAGAGATAACTGACCACATGTATATAGGTCAATCTTGGATTTGAAATAAACACTTAGTAGTCAACCATTAGACTAGACAGTCGTGTCTTCATTTATTCCTGATAACACACTTTTGTTGTAAAAGAAAAGCAGGCAAGAATGATGTGCTTGCTGAAAAACATCTGCTCCGTACAGCTTGTTTGTTTATTACGGCAGCCATGTTTGTGTGAATTATGTGTAAATTCCAGTGTAATTTCCATATGCAACATTTTAACTCGAAAAGTCAGTCGACATTGGCATTGGCACTATCAGTTGCACTGGTCGTTCAGTGTAAAATCATTTTCAAACCCGCCTACTATTTCTGTACAGAAAGAGAGAATACCGGTTTACCAGCGTAAGCGGCTACTATGGCCTTACGCGCCATTAACTGACAAAAAGGAATCTGACTCGCATTAAAACTGACTAATTATTTCTTATTAGAGTATTGTACAGAAGAGATGCCTTTTCTGTGAGCAAGGTTACATCAGAGGGCACTTGACTTTCATTGACGGAGCTATGATTTAGCATACCATGTTTTCTTCTACCGTGGATTGGATGACGAAAAGTGTTAATCAGCCCGAAACTCCCATTGGTTAACGACCTATGCATTGTACTGAAAGTATATATTGTGCTATCTTATTTTAATCCTCTAGTCGAGCTGAGTCGAAAAATCATTGCTTCGTAGTCAAAAAAAAGTGCACGCCGTTATTAACAAACGAAAACGCTTGTAAAATATTTTAAAAAAATTATTAACATTTGGATTTTTGTATTGTTGCGCACATTTTTTTGGCTACGAAACAATGATTTTTCGACACAGCTCGACTAGAGGATTAGAATAAGATACCACAATATATACTTTGAGTACAATACAAAAAAGTTCACTTTTCAGTTTTTCGTGAATTGTTACATAGAGTTCGTGAATTGTTACATAGAGTCCGTATGTTTGTTCATGTGTTTTTAGCATTGTGATTGGCTGCAGAACCCCGCATCTTTGTACAACCTCATTGCAACGACCTGATCGCAGCGATGTGTGATGTGAGTGTTGTTACAACGGGGTTTGGTTGTGCAGTTGTCACCAGGCAACAATGCAAAAACATAAACATAAAAGGTAGTGAGTTCATTTACTATGGAATTTAGAATTAGAATTTAGAAACGTCTATACTGGATGGGATTTAAAGTGATTTTAATGTCCCACCGGATTTTGATGGAAGATTTTAATTTTTCACCGGTTTTGATGGCTCATTATTTTGTACCGGTTTGGGTTTTCATGAGTAATTTTTATTTAGTTTTTTTGTTTATTTTTTTTAAGTATTAGTAATTTCTAGAATACACATTGTTTGTAATATTTTTAAAATTTATTTTTCAATTGTAATGTGTATATACACACAGGACGTCTAGTTTTAATATATTAAGAGAACTTTATTAAATTTCTCTTCTACAATAATATTCAACAAAAAAGAAGAAAACAAGTGTATA
>JH432112.1:75309-111947 GCA_000239455.1 Strigamia maritima
GGCAACCAGGCACAAGTGTCCAACCCAGATAAGTGCATCCACTTGTCTCAGGACCCATTGTTTCTGCAATTCATATCCGCCTTGGCCCAGACAATCCGGCGCGGCCGAGGACTCAAAGGATGACTGGATTACAACATCACATCCAATAGGAGACCCATCTATAATCCCTCAGGATACGGACCCCCGGTGGAAGCCATTTTTAAAGTTCCATTCTCTTTGGAGATCTGGTGGTAACAACATCTCGTGTAAAGCAGCTTGTGTTTGTGTTTGTGTGTGCCAACATCTTGTGCCAGTGCCTTGACGCCGTATTTGCTGTTCCGGAAAACCGTGTGCCGCTCCAAGAAGCTGTGCGACTTCGTGGTTCTGGAAAGAAAGAAAATATAGCGTAAATAAGACGGTAGGACAAATTTTGGGTTACTTTGTTAGTCAGATTTAGATTAACTTCCTCTTTAGTGTTAAGGTTTTCAGCGTAGTTTACTGTTTTTCCTTATATTTTTGCGGGTTTTGAGTATTATCTCGAGTCATGCCTCTGCGTAGACCTGAGACGACGGATCAGTGGGGCCAGTCACCCGACGGCTCACGATTGAACACGGGTGTGGAGCAATCCAACATCCAGGACGTAGAGATTGAGGACGCGGGTCAATCTGACCAGCAAAGTCCGAGTCCCGTTAGCGGCCAAGTGGGCGACATCAGGTCCCCACCGGTCCAGGACCGTGAACCCGACTGGTACGCAACGTGTCGCTCGGTGGGGGGTCACCCCCAATCGTACGACGCCGAACCCCAGTTCTGGGAAGATCTGCCCCGGCTGACGGCTCAGATGACCGCAGCATGGCAGAAACATAAAGACGATATGGCGGCGGAGAATGAGCGTCTTAATGACCTCATACGCCAAAGTTCAGCGGGAAACGCCACTGCGTCTGCAGGGACGGTAGGTCAAGTGACCATAACCCCATCATATACGCCGGTGGTTTCACCAACGTTACAGCAAAAAGGGACCCCACCGTTGCTTACGGGAGGTAATGCCACACCCCTCCGTCCCGCTCCAAAATCTATTCGCAGTTTTAATCTCCCCCCAGGTCCTCCTCGTACTAACATTCCGACCAACGTATTTGATCCCACTGCAAACCCTCATGCGATAAATCCAAATCAACCTATTAATGTGCATCCTATTCCTGGAAACCAAATGAATAACAATGTTAACGCTACTTTACTCTCTATTGCTAACTCAGCAAATTCGACCTTTACTCACCCAGTTCCCTCGTCTGGTGCACTTCCCCCGTCTGTACCCGTTTCGGGTAATGCCGCTCCGAAACCCGTACCTCTTGGCTCGACCTCCCCTCGGACAGCTAACGCAGGGCCGTCAAATTATGCAACCGGGCCGTCAAATCAATCGACGGGACCATCAAATCAGTCGACCGGGTCGTCTAATGGCACGTCCGGACCAACGCCCTTTTGATCCCGACGTCCTAGCACGCGTGTTTGCCGAGGCATTACGCCAGGCCGGCGTGGGATCGGCCAACAAGGGAAACGATGACTCAGCGGAGTCGGGTCGTCGATCTTACAACTCGTTTCGACCGGATTCTAAAACAAATGTTAGCAACATTTCTTACAAGGGTATCAACATACCTGCGTTTTCTGGAGCTGAAGGCGACGAGGAAATGCTGAAATTCCTCCGAGCCGTAAAAAGTGCTGTCGCCTCAAAAGGGGATACACTAGATCGCGCTCTATGCAAATGTGTGCCTGCCTACTTGACTGGCGAGGCACACCAATGGTTCGAAGATTTCAATGAACACTTCGAGAATTGGACTGATTTCGAAGCCGCCTTCCGGATACGGTTCGGAAAAGATGATCTCCAGTTGGCAGATGACCTTGACAACTGTAAAACAAAAAAGTCCGAAACAGCCTTTGCATATATTGCACGGTTTTACGCTATTTGGAAACGTCAGGGCGAGTCAGCCCCTCGAGTGGCTGCCCGCCATCTGTATCGGAATGCGTCGACATTTGTGCGCAATATGCTAATCTCGCATTGTTGCCAGGAGATGAATATTAAGGATTTATACTTTTTTGTATGTCTCCGGAAATCCTACTTCATGCTGGCTGAGTCCAATGACAAGTCATCAGACGACGAACATGGGAGATATGGTAAACGTAAGCGCATGGCGCTAGCCGGCCTTGAGCAAGACAGCGATAGCGACTCCTCCTCTGACTCCTCTGAGTCAGAGACAGAGTAAAGATGTATCATTCTTAACTAACTGAGAAGGTCCGTTACTGTGGGACCACAGTAACAGACCTAAGGGGGATGTGTGACGTTCCAAAAGAACGAAGAGTAAGAGTGCTAGTGGTGGGTTGAACCACTGCCCATAGATGGCGTTGGCCAGCAAGAATGCTGACCCCTCCTTGAGTGACCTCAGTGTTATCCGGTCTTGTTATTGGTGTGCATACTAAGTGTGATGCACTCTGAGTGGTCGATTGACCACCCCATTGTCCAAGCGGGTATATAGGGTGCTGCAAACCCTTGCAGCACCGCTCTTGACTTGATATATTTGAAACTATGTTTGATACATGACTTGAGCCTCCCTTGGATAGACACCCGTGGGCCACAACCGTACTTGTGGCAATATTGTGGTATGGCTCGACCATACCAGGCGGAAGTTTGTCTGACTTCCCGCCACCCATGTCCCGTGTGGGGACTCTATGGCATTTTCCTGCCTTTGACTATGGGTGGGCTCTCCTTGAGACAGCCTGCCTGACTCACTGGCCAGCTTCTGGCCGCTCTAGGGCCGACAGTTGACTGCCTTATGATTCGTGCTGTGCACACACACTGTTTTCCCTTCTTCAACTGCTCGCTCCCTATCATTCATACTTGGTCCCGCTCACCCAATGTGTTGAGGGAACCCTCTTCTCCACCCATTGCCGAGGGCAATGGTTCTTTTAATCAGATATTCATTTACAGACCAGTGACGGCAATTTACGGAGTAGCGACACTCCCTTGAACCCGATGCAAACCTTGGAACCAGGAACCCCTAGAAAATGGCGCGTAAACCATGAGTATAACTGTTTGTTTACTTTGTGAGTGGCTCTTTTGGCCTTAGGCTCCCGCCACTCACCCCTTTGTTATGGTCAGGCTGACCTTAGAACTTTGTTATGGCTAGGTTTAAGAGCTGTGTGGCTCTTCTATTGTGCAGCGCCTTTTTAGTTATTATTTAGTGTGAGTTTCCCTTTATTTCGCATTAATAAAGGTTATGTTATGTTTTGAGAACATAGTTGTATTTATTTCACTTAGGTTTATACAGTCAGATTTGCTTGTGCATTGCATGAGAACGAAGACATTGCCCAGTGGGTGGCTGATTAGCCTACCCAGATGTTGGAGATGTTTGGACGCCATCTTGGTTAAGTTGGCTCCATGGCAACCATGTTGTTGCATTGTTTTAGACCGTCACAGCGGCTACTATGGCCTTACGCGCCATTAACTGACAAAAAGGAATCTGACTCGCATTAAAACTGACTAATTATTTCTTATTAGAGTATTGTACAGAAGAGATGCCTTTTCTGTGAGCAAGGTTACATCAGAGGGCACTTGACTTTCATTGACGGAGCTATGATTTAGCATACCATGTTTTCTTCTACCGTGGATTGGATGACGAAAAGTGTTAATCAGCCCGAAACTCCCATTGGTTAACGACCTATGCATTGTACTGAAAGTATATATTGTGCTATCTTATTTTAATCCTCTATTCGAGCTGAGTCGATAAATCATTGCTTCATAGTCAAAAAAAGTGCACGCCATTGTTAACAAACAAAAACGCTTGTAAAATATTTTAAAAATTATTAACATTTGGGTTTTTGTATTGTTGCGCACATTTTTTGGCTACGAAACAATGATTTTTCGACACAGCTCGACTAGAGGATTAGAATAAGATACCACAATATATACTTTGAGTACAATACAAAAAAGTTCACTTTTCAGTTTTTCGTGAATTGTTACATAGAGTTCGTGAATTGTTACATAGAGTCCGTATGTTTGTTCATGTGTTTTTAGCTTTGTGATGGGCTGCAGCAACAATCCCCGCATCTTTGTACAACCTCATTGCAACGACTTGATCGCTGCAATGTGTGATGTGAGTGTTGTTACAACGGGGTTTGGTTGTGCAGTTGTCACCAGGCAACAATGCAAAACATAAACATAAAAGGTAGTGAGTTCATTTACTATGGAATTTAGAATTAGAATTTAGAAACGTCTATACTGGATGGGATTTAAAGTGATTTTAATGTCCCACCGGATTTTGATGGAAGATTTTAATTTTTCACCGGTCTTGATGGCTCATTATTTTGTACCGTTTTGGGTTTTCATGAGTAATTTTTATTAGTTTTTTTTGTTATTTTTTTTTTCTAAGTATTAGTAATTTCTAGAATACACATTGTTTGTAATATTTTTAAAATTTATTTTTCAATTGTAATGTGTATATACACACAGGACGTCTAGTTTTAATATATTAAGAGAACTTTATTAAATTTCTCTTCTACAATAATATTCAACAAAAAAGAAGAAAACAAGTGTATAAAAAAAATCCATTAAACTGCAACAAGAAACATCAAATCTGATAAACCAATCCTGCAGCCGAAATATTATCGCCACCACCGGCCGTCTGCAGAACCTTCGTACAAACCAAAACTGGCGCAATACAAACCCGAAAATAATAATCCTCGACCACGTCCTTCTCCTCCCAACAAACCACCGGCGACTCGGCATTAAACACCATCCTCCGACTACCCGAAGAACGACTCGTCGCGAACGATTCGTCGACCAACAATTGCGATTTAGCCACGTCCACTTGACGCGTGCCGCAAGTGTGTCTATGGGCGGTTAGTGAGGCTTTGGCCACGGCTGCCGGACTGTTCTTCCAGGATGAGGTCGCTTCGGTCAGTATGGCTTGGTAGGCGAGTGTGTGCACGTGTAATCGCGTCAGTTGGCGCGTTGCGCGATGCGTTTGGTTGTTGCGGGAGTTGCGTAAAAGGCGAAATGATTCGCGCATTTGGTCGAGGACGGAGGCGATGCGCGGCCTGGCGTCGGAGACTAGAGTCAGGTTGCCGTAGAGGAGGAGTGTGTGGAGGTTTGTGAGTTCTTGTTCGTTCATGCCGATGGAGTCGGCGAATGGGATCACGTAGTGGGTGAGATCTTTGAGGAGGGTTTCGTCACTGAAGGAGGCCATTTCGAAGTGCGTGCGGGCGGTGTGGGGTTGCGAGATCATGATTTGCTGGACTTTGAGGAGGCGGTCTAGGCGAACACCTGGAAATAAAAAAAGTTTTTTGAGATTTTTGTTATAAAATATAATTTTTGGGAGATTTTTGTTGTAAAATATATTTCTTTTGAGATTTTTGTTGTAAGATTTAATTTTTTGAGAAGTTTGTTGTAAAAATTAATGTTTTTGAGATTTTTGTTGTAAAATATAATTTTTGGGAGGTTTTTGTTGTTAAGATATATTTTTTTGAGATTTTGTTGTAAAATTTTATTTTTTTTAATTTTCGAGATTTTTGTTGTAAAATTTTATTTTTTTGAAATTGTTGTTGTAACTTTAATTTTTTAGTATGTAGACCAGCTATTTGCACACACTACGTATGGTGTACATTGTACGTTTTACGGAACCAAACGCAATTCAGATGTTTTATACGCAAATGTTATATAAGCAAATGTTTTCTGAACACTTGCATAAAATCATTCATTTGCTTTTGTGCTTTGTATTCATTTCATAATGGAAGTATTGCAGAAATTTAAAACCTGGAATGAATTTGAACAATTTTGTGATGAGAATTTTTGCCCGCTATTTGTTATATCCAATTCCCGAACTATTGAAAGTGACAATGCTCGATTTATTACCAAACTTCCTCTCGAAATCGGTTATTATTTCTGTGTATTTGTAATCGACCAAGGCAAAAATCGATTAAATTAGAGTGTACAGCAAAACTTCGAATTGGTTATGATAAACGTGAACGCTTGTTTGTAGTTCGAGTATTTGAAAATGAACATAATCACGAAATGTCACCCGATATTTACATGACTTATTGCATCGCTCGTGGATTTACAAGATTCCTCGAGTAGTTGAACGTGTTGTTGATGGTGTAAGTGTGTGGGTCATTACGAAAGAGCAAAGCAATCCTGTTAAGGAAAACGCGTGTTTGCTGATTAAACACAAGGTGAAGGTTTCGGAAGTCAAAAACTATGTTGAGGTTCAAGGTGGTGTTTTGACTCTATCAAAAAGTATCCATAACTTACGGACGAAGTTGGCGTGTAGTAATCTAGAGTCGGGCATTTGTGATGCGGAGAAGTTCCTTAAAAATTTGAAATCTGACCAAGTTAGCGATAAAGGAATGATTATTGAAACATTTGTTGTTGATGCTGAAATTCGTGTGTTGTTTTTTCAATTTTCTTGGCAGCGAATGTTATTTGAGAAATTTCCAGAACACATTCTTATGGACGCAACATACTGTGTAGTGAATCGTCGAATGCCTCTTTATATTGCGTTGATTGTTGATGGCAATAATCACTCAATTCCTATTGCATTTGCTTCTATGCGAGTTTAAAATTCTATCTTAAGGATGTATGGTATAAACTTCATTTTTCATCTTTTGACCACCAGTGCAAAGTTCAGCGGTTGAAAACCTCTGTTCCTCTCGATATTGTTAGAGCAGTGGAAAAAGTTGCTACATCGTTTGCGTTTTACCAAATTATTGACGAGATACGTGTTTGCGATGACAAATGTAATAGTGTAGAATCTTCATCAGACGGGACATTTGCAGTTAAAATTTCTGGTCATAGGCTTTCGAAAACATCAGTTGATTCATGCACTTGTAGTCTCTTTTTGATGCGCGCATTGCCTTGTTGCCACATCTTTGCTGTTCGAAAAAAATTAGGACTTCAAGTATTTGATGCCGATTTAGTTCCTGAAAGATGGACGCGACTCTATAATAATCAAACATTTGCTCAGGCATCAATTTCGAAAGTGGATGGTTCAACAAAAATTACAAAACGTTCGGGTGCTTTGAATGAGCAGGAAAATTTGCAGACGCGAAAATCTTAGGTGACAGGCTGGTTGAAGTGTTAAAAACATCGGGTACCAAATTGTTTGCACAACGTACTCAATTTGTGAGAGATTTTCTTCAACTGTGGTCTGAGAATAGGGAAGCTACGCTTGTTGAAGTGATTTCGGATGTAGTTGCTGACAAGAATAGTGTGGATTGTGTTGAGAATGTAGGTGATGACGAGAATGTGGTTGTTGAATTTATTTCGAATGTAGTTGCTGACGAGAATAGTGTGGATTGTTTCGAGAATGTATGTGATGGTGAGAATGTGGGCAATGATGATATTTTGAGCAATATTGTGTTTCCTAGTAATGTTAAAGTAAGAAGACGTCCAAAGGGTAGAGTACTTACAGTGGTTGGAAGAAAAAGGGTAAATTCGAAACCTTCTGAACGAGTTGGAAAAAAATGTAAATCGACTGGGTGCATGCCATGGGTATCTGTTTGCTCACAAGCCAAACTCGAAATAAAACACAGGCGTATTTTGGAGACGACAGAATGGTTTGACGATGATATTGTGTTTGCTTCTATGTGCATGTTAAAGCGGGATTATCCTGATGTTCAAGGATTACAGAGGACAACTTTATCATCTATTTATCCACACATGTTTATTCCTTGTGAGTTGTGATGGATATTTTGTTCAAATTTGTCACGTGAACAAAAACCATTGGAATGTTGTCGCTGGTCACGTGAAGAAAAACGAAATTATTATAGATGTTTATGATTCTCTTTTTAAAGATGTTCATGAAGATAACATTTCGATTGTAAGTAGTTTAGTTCGCTCTTGTGATAAATCGTTGAAATTGAAAGTAAAGTTCCATGATTGCATGAAGCAAGATAATGGTTACGATTGTGGTGTATTCGCTATTGCAAATGCTTTGCTGATTTGCGAAATGAAAAATCCATGTGAATATCATTTCGATCGAAAGCGGCTTAGAGAACATTTAAAGCAGAGTTTTATTAAGCATAAAGAGAAATTCACCATGTTTCCGTGCAAAAATCGTAGAAAATTTAATCCTACAAAAAATTGTGTTTATGATCGTGTTTTTTGCATATGTAGAAAGAAAATTACTTGCAAAGTACCAATTAGTTGTTCAAAGTGCCAAGAGTTGTTTCATCGGGCATGTTTGAGCAACAAGGGTATTAATGTCAAAGGAATTCACAAAAAAGAATTTATTTGTACTAGGTGTTCTCTCACATAATTTAGTTTTTGAATAAAATACTTTGAAATGATTTTTTTAATAATTTTTTGTAGGAAAAAATGATTTTTTTATGTTTTTGTCCGTGTGTGCAAATAGCCTCAGTCAATTTGAGGGCTATTTGTACACACGTGTGTGCCAATAGCCTTTATCTATTTGTAAACACGTGTGTGCAAATAGCCTTTATCTATTTGCACACACGTGTGCATACAGCCTCAGTCAATTTTAGAATTAATTTTTTTGCAAAATTTTTATTGTAAAATTTAATTTTTTTGTTGTAAAATTTAATTTTTTTGTTGTAAAATTTAATTTTTTTGAGATTGTTGTTGTAAATTTAAGTTTTTTTGCAAGATTTTTATTGTAAAATTTAATGTTTTTGAGATAGTTGTTGTAAAATTTAATTTTTTTGAGATTGTTGTTGAAATTAATTTTTTGGGGAGATTTTTGTTGTATTTGTTTTTAAATTTTGTTGTAAAATGTATTTTTTTAAAATTTTGTTGGCATTTTGTTGCAAAATTTAAATTTTTTTGGTGAATAAAAAATTAATTTGGACGTTTCGCACGAGAAATTTCAAATTCAATAGAATTTCATGCAGGAAACTATCCTTGATGTTTAATTAAATAATTGCAAAAAAAATTTCCTGCAACGTCCCAATTAGTCATTTAAACAATTTTTTATGTTTAAATCATTGTACCATCTCGGAATGGAAAATTATCCATCATTTGCAGTCCACTAATAACGAGCAAATCCGCATTATAGTTCTTCAGATGTTGTTGAAACTCGTCAATTCCAGTCAGAGTTGGATTATTTCGATCATTATGAACAATAAACCTAAAAATTAATTAGATTTTAGTGTTTTTAAATTTTTTCTGTTTTATTAGAATTCAATTTGAATACCTGTTTGCTCTTTGAGTTTGATATGGACCCCATTTTTGACCCGTGGGGTACTCTAAAATCAAGTGTATATCATCTTTTTGCAAATTACTTCCGGTAACTACAATTATAAAATATATTTAACAAATTATTAGACTAGATGTATTATAATTGAAGAGAAAAAAATACCGTATTTCCTCGGAAACAACGGCGTGCCAGTAATTACGAGTTTGACCAGTTTTTGACAAGTTTTTTGAAAACTGGTCAATTAAATAATCAAATGAGCAAAATGTAGTTCAATTTTCGTTTGCGAAAGGTTTAATTTGTCTTGAAATTGATTCAATTTTCAAATCAACACATTTTGAAAAATTCGATTTTCATCAAAAAATTCAAATTTTCAGTTAGAAAAATTCGATTTTTATCAATTTTCATTTAGAAAAATTCGATTTTTATCAATTTTCATTTAGAAAAATTCGATTTTTATCAATTTTCATTTAGAAAAATTCGATTTTTATCAATTTTCATTTAGAAAAATTCGATTTTTATCAATTTTCATTTAGAAAAATTCGATTTTTATCAATTTTCATTTAGAAAAATTCGCTTTTTATCGAAAAATTCGATTTTCATTTAGAATACAGTATTCATTAAAAAAAAAAAAAAAAAAAAAAATACAGCTTTACAAGTTATTAACAGAAAAAAAAAATCAACTTTCACAGAAAAAAACTAATCTTTTTGATGATAACAATTTATTATGTAATACTAGTGATTCAAATCCGAATCTAGGACAAATTACCCAACAAATCTTTCCCCGACACACCAATACCAAACAATACACCTTGAATATTTGGATGTAATTTCCCCTTCAAACGCTCCGTCAACGAAGCACCCAACAAAACTTTAATTCCTTCCTTCGCGAACCGACTCCCAATAACCGGCGCATTCCCACCAAGAGTCCATCGCGACGTCTTCACCTGACTCGCATCCTTCACCAACTTCTCAAATAAAATATTATTTCCGACATATCTCCTAAAAAAAAAAATAAATAAATAAATAACAATATTTTTAAAAAAAACTCATTTTCCAACATCAATATTGATTTTAATTCCTTACTCCGCCGCAGCGCCATGAATAAAGAAATACGCAAAACCTCGATACAATTGTTCTAAATTATTTATCACATCATAATGCACAGGTGACAAGTCGAACAACTTCTCATATTTCGATATATTCAAAACATCCACAGCCTGAACGACCAAATCCTCACAAGCGCCGAAACCAACGGCAATTTTCAAATCGGAAATCGGCTTCGCTTCCCGCTCTTTGAGCAAGAGACCGGATAAAACATTCTCCAATCTCTGTCTTAACACATTATCCGAGTTTCTATTTAAGTAATAGGCCGTTAAAGCAATTGCTAGCGATATTACTGCTGCCAACGTCGTGCCGGACGACGCCATTTTTGACCACTGCCGGATTCGACCAATCGCGTGGTCGAGAAATAATTTTTAAATTTTTATAACGGTTTTTTTTATTTTTTAAATTTTTTTAGAATGAATTTGCAATTTTTTATTCCTTTTTGTTCATTTAACATTTTAAAAAGCACAGGAAAATTTTAAAGGAATATGTTACAGCTGGCAGCCCTCTGTTGACTGTTATTTTACAATTGAATATAAGATTTAAAGTAAACACAATTCCAAATAAACAAAATTGTCTTTATATATGAAACTAGGATATTAGTAAGCCAGATTTTACAGCCAGAAATCAAAGTGAAACAGGAAATTACTAAAAATATATTTTTCAGTACATATGAAACATATTATAATTTCTTAATTATTTGTACTTAAATTATATTTAGTAAATTTAGTAAATAAAATAAATAAAAACAGAAAAATCCAGATATAAACCATTTTTTCTCAAACAGTGCTAAAACAACTACATTTACATAACTCAAAAGTGAAACATGACATTTTTATACATATATATATTTCATCTACATATGTATATATAATAATCAGTGCTTTTAATAGGGTTTAGTCAAAAACCAAAACCCAATTCTCAATTAGGATTTTACAAATTGAGTAAAACCAAATAGCCCATGAAACATTTGTCAAACCAAGATCTTCAGACAGAAATAATTTTCTCTTTCTTTATTTTTTTTTTTTTTTTTTTTTTTTTTGGTAACACAATTCTTAAAAACCAAATGCTCAATTTTCAATCAGTACATGATGTTCCCATAACTAAAAATTAAGTATTGACTTTTTGGAAATTGTGTTACCGAAAAAAACAGTAGGTGTTCTGCGGCTTTGCACATCATGCCAATTGTATTTACGAAATGTCATTAAATACAAAATATTAAAAAATATTTCGTTTCAAAAGTCCTAATTTTTACCCGCGATTTTATTATTGCAAAATTCTTTCCCAAAAAATCGCAAACTTCCTAATAAAAATTTAAGCAGAATTTTTATTGTCTTGTATATCAACAAAAAATAGAGATGATCATAATGAAACTCAAGAATATGTAATACCCAGCATCTCTATTCTTTAGTACATAGACAATCCTGCCCTAATCAGAACTCTTGTCAACTATACCTCTATACCTTTATTTTATTTTCTTTTATTTTTTACAAAAAAAGCACTGTATATATAATATATATATATATATATATATATATTTATATATGTATAATCTGTATTATAATTTTTTACAAGAGTAAATCAGCCATTTACAAGTTTTAGTGTTGAAAAAGATTGAAAAATCAGTTGTTTTGGTTGCAAAAGGTAACTATTATATTTTTCCTTTTTTTTTTTTTATTTATTATTATTATTATTATTTTGCATTAGTTGAGTAGAGCAAAAGATATCAACATATGGATTATTATAGTATGAGATAGAAGAGAGAGCAAACTGTTATCAAAGATAGTAAAAAGAAGGAATTTTACATGCAATAAACATTTGGTTTTATCTATCCTAAGTTGTGATGAGAAGTTTCCATCAATACATAATATATAGCAATAAAAAAAAATTCAAAGTTGGTGTCGTTACCGCTAATAATAGCGTCATTACAGTAGCGTCGCTACTGCTACTGTAGTGACGTTATATAAAGTAGGGAATTTGCGATTTTTTTTATAAGTTTGACTTATAACTTAGAAATTTAGCAAGACCTCGGAAAATAACGTCGAAGTAAAGGTAAAGTTGTAACGTATTCCCTCGGAAACAAAGGCATGCCGGTAAAGGCGAGTCGACAACTGGTCATTTTAAAATTTGAATCCGTGTCGTACCACGTAATACTCACGTTATCTGGCATGCTGGACAATTCATATTATCCGACATCCTGGTCAGACTCACTATTATCCCGCATGCCGTTGATTCTGAGGGAATACGATAATATTATTTTACGATAACGCTGTAACAAATTTACTTTTAAGGTAATGCAATACCGTATTCCCTCGGAAAGAACGGCATGCCGGATAATAGTAAATCTGCCCAGGGTGCCGGAAAAATCAAATTTTCCGGCATTACGTTTTACAGCACCGATTCGATTTTTACGGCATGTCGTAAAAATGACCAGATGTCTGATTTTCAAAATCTGGTCAAACTCGGTTTTTCCCGCATGCCGTTCTTTCCGAGGGAATTCGGTATACTTTTTTTGAGTAACAACGCCAACCCTGTAAAAATCAAATAAAAGCATACATAATGAGAGTATATAATAACAACAACAATAACAACAACAAAGACACACAATTTCAAACAGAAAACAAAAACAAACAAAAAAATTAAAAATTCAATCCCACAGAAAAAAAATCAATGTCATGACAAACATCTAACCATTTTCTAATTTAAACTATAACAAAGCACCTTTGAATTGATTATGTTTGAAAAGAGACAATTTTGCATTTTTCACATCCAAAAAAAAAATCTTCAATTTCAAATTCCATTTTTTTAAAATTTAAAAACTAAAATGACTGCTTTATTACACCTTCAACTTGTGTTATACACCATAAAGACTATACTTACAAACAATATAGGCTGTATTGCCTTTCTTAATGGCTGAATTGTTTGTTTTGCATAGATAGAATAATCCAATGAAAAAACTTCCAAAATTTAAATTTTCCAACAATTTTGATCTTCACTCAAACATAATCTTCAAAATTAGCCTAAAATGACCTCAGCCAACCTCAGAGATGAATAAAACCAATATCAGCAATGGTTAACTTTTTATTAATCATTATCTTCAAAAAGACCCAATTTCTTTTTTTCGAAATGAAAAATGCAAAAATGTCTAAATACAAAAAATCAAACAATGCCATCATTAAATCAATATAAATTGTCTTTTAGAAATATTTTTAACAACTCTGTATCTTGTTGTACTGACTAGATACAACAAAAGTGAAAAAAAAAAAGAAAAAAGAAAAAAAAAATCAAAGAAATTAACAATCCTTTACAAAATATACACAATTAAACAAATAATATAATAAATATCAAAGATAACTCTTTTACACATTGAAAAAACAAAGATTAGAAATCTATATTAGGACCTATTGCAATTTATATACATGATTTCAAGTTTCAAAAAGCCATTAAAAAAGCAAAAACAAAACAAGAGTGAAACTACGCTTAATTACAATTTCAGGCTCAAAAAAAAAAAGAAGAAAAATTTCATTATTATTATTATACATAACAAATGAGTTTTTTTTGTTTGTTTGTTGTTGTAATAAGAAAAAAGGATCAAAATTGAAAATTGGATTAAAAATGTTGATTGTATATTCTCCAACAGCATTCTTCATAGGAGAATATCATGTTCTTTGAACATACACAAAAATGTTAAAGGGTTGAATAAAGAAAAAAATTTTCTTAAGTGATATTTTCCATCTTTATACAACTTATACTTCAACAACCATCTTCTTGTGAACATCTGTGTTGCCTACAATCTGAAAAATAAAAAAAAAAAGTCAAATAATTTTTTTTACAAACAAAAATATGTAAAAGAATTTTAGAATCTTTGGGAGACCCCCAAGAGGGCCCTAAGAATTGGTAAAGTGCCTCTTTTGATGGTATTTATAATCTGTAACATATTCTATTAGTGTTAGACCCAATGCACGTCCCACTTCAAAGTTATTAAAGGAACAATCAAACACATTTTTGCTAATAAATTATAGAAATTTGCTTTATTGCCTCTTTAATATCATTTTTGATAATTATCTAATAGACGGTTTGCGATTTCTCGTACGAGATTTATTTCATTACGAGAATGCCAAAATAAGAAGATTGTTAAACATCTCGTCACGTGTATTCTCGTTTGAAAGGTTTCGATCAAGATTTTTCAAAAATCTCGTTTCAAATTGTCGTGTATTGCGCATGAACACTGCCATTTTCCCTCCGCTTTGGCTACAATTTTGGCAAAGTTGTGTCGATTACATTATCTCAGGTTGTTAGTTTTTTAATCAGTCAAACACCTTGCACAAACCACAAGCCAAATACTTAGGCTTAATTTGTGATAAGGTGTCTAATTCTGCTAAAAATTGCTACCGCCGATTTAAGCATCGTATGTAATACGTTTCGTCACAAATCGCAAACACCGATACGACATTTTATTAACAAGATTTAAAAAAAAAATAATTTTTTTTGAAAATTTGGTTTTTTACATCTCATTTTCGGTCTCGTACGAGAAATCGCAAACTGTTTATCATCTAATAATTTCATCAAGATTTGAATCTTTTTGATTATTTTCCAAAAAAATATTGCAAATTTTAATAATTTTCAAAAAAAATTACAATTTTTTGATGAAAATGATCAAAAATGTGAATCGAAAGCAATCTGTCTCATTCTGAAGCAATTATGTCATTAATTTTAGTTATTTTCACATAATTAATTTTCATAAACTGCCAAAACTAAAAAAAAATCAATCCTATCTGTGAATAGAATTCATAATTAAACATCTAAAATTCAAAAAAGCAGTTTAGAGAAATTCATAAAACTAGAAATCTGCAATTATCCAAAACTTATGACATAAAAAATTTGCATATCAATAAAAAGCAAAGTTTAAATATACTTTCAAGTAAATATTTAAGTTCAAAAACTTCCTGTATTTGATTTCACAACCATAAACCTTTTTTCCTCCTCATTTACTGAATAAAAGAGACTTAGAAGTCATTTTTGAGAATATTTTTGAGACTGGAACACAATGGTCAACTGGTCAAGTAAAAATATCTTACAGCACAAAATTCTTCAAATGAGATCTTGCCATCTTCATCTTTGTCCGCAAACAAAATCGTCTTGTCCACTATCTGTTGCAACTGCGTGTCTTTCAAATTGTTGCCTACCATCATTTTGAGTACTTGGAAAAGTTCACCGTTTGATATAAAGCCGTCGTTATCCATATCGTAAATACGAAAGGCAACTGTTGTAAAAAGGAGGAGATAAAAAGAGCAAGGTTAATTTTCTAAATACAAAAACTGCTCCATAAAACCCAATTAGTTTTACTAAGCCGTTTATGGCTTTGGCTACTGAGGTATTTACAATTTGTGCTATGTTATGTCCAGCCAATGAAGCTACCTTCACAATTGAAATATATTTCAAATATATCCAAATGTTTGAAAAATAGTCACAAAATTTGATTTTTTGGGTTGACTTTATCAAGATTTGATGAATTTCATCAAAATTTGTGAATTTTTCGATAAATTTCATTAAAATTTGTGAATTTTTCGATGAATTTCATTAAAATTTGTGAATTTTTCGATGAATTTCATTAAAATTTGTGAATTTTTCGATGAATTTCATTAAAATTTGTGAATTTTTCGATGAATTTCATTAAAATTTGTGAATTTTTCGATGAATTTCATTAAAATTTGTGAATTTTTCGATGAATTTCATCCAAATTTGTAAATTTTTGATAAATTTCATCAACATTTGTAAATTTTTTGATGATTTTATCAGAATTTTTAATCATTTCCAACAAAATTCGTATAATTTTTGATAACTTTCCATCAAAATTGAGAAAGTTTTGAAAATTTTCATTCAAATTCATGTAAATTTGAATTTGTTTTCTTAAAATTTCATCCAAATTCATGTAAATTTGAATTTGTTTTCTTAAATTTTCATCCAAATTCATCTAAATTTGAATTTGCTTTCTTAAATTTTCATCCAAATTTGAATTTAGATAAGTTCCATCAAAAATTTAAATTTTTCCCCACAATTATCACCAAAATTCATCAAACTTTAATTCACAAGACAATTCTTCATCACTGACTTACATCTTAACTTTGATTCTTTATCTCCTTTGACACTGAACTGGGAAACGCCCTGAATGAATTCTGCAAAAAGTAATTAGAAATAAATTTCAATAGAAATAAAGAAACCACTTGTGCAATTCCACAATCAATACAACAAATACTATACCTTTGAAATCCACTTCCCCATTACCATCTGTATCGAATATATCTATAACACGTTGAACTAATGGATTCTGTTGCAAGTCAGGCAGTGACATGAATTCTTCCACACTCAAGGATCCAGAATTATCCAAATCCAACTTTCTAAACCGTTTTCCTAACCGCTTGATCTCATCTGGATCGACTAAAACAAAAAACAGTCATTATCGACAAACTATAATTATCTACAGCACATAATCCCACACATCCTAAACCGATTAACAACCAATTTATGTCCATTAAAGGTCAAAAGTATGATATACACATTTTTCAATCGATTTAACATGATGTTTATAATTTTAGAGACTATTCACATTTGTCCGAATAAATGGCTTCCGAAAAATCGAATGAACCTTCTGGAATAAATTGAAGGGCAAGAAGCATTGTTTCGAAGGAGTTGAAGCTATAGCATTTTGTCTACAACCATTCTTCCTGTCAAGTGTGAACTAAAGCTGTGCGATATTGACATACGTGCATCGTTTAACGATACAGTGAACTCTCTCTAGACGGGACATACTGTAGACGGGACAGCCCTGTACACAGGACACATATTTCTGGACCCAAATCGTTTTAATCATACAGAACGTCACCCACAAGGCCGGACACTCTGTAGACAGGACGCTTTTTTCCGGACCCGACGGTGTCCCGTCTAGAGAGAGTTCACTGTATTTCCAAAATTGTATATCGCAAAATATCGCATTTTCGATGCGATTTGTGCGTTTTGTGATATATCGCATTTGCGAAAATATCGCACACCCCTAAACTCCATTTCCAACACTTTGCGACAAATTCCCATTGGCTAGAGCCCGTTTTCGTGCACATTAATACAAAATTTATATAAATTTGACCATACATGGTCGTTTATGTTCGTTTATGCGTTTTATGGTCATTTTTCGAATTATTTCATTAAGTGCATTAAACAATCGCTGGGAAAAGGCTCTAACCAATGGGAGTTTCTCGCAATGTGTTGGAAATTGAGTTTAGTGTAAACTCCTTTCTGATTATACTAAACTAAACCTTGTTTACTAACGGGGGACTACCAGCTTAGCTCAGTTTGCCCCGGAAGACCCACTTCGACTTCTTTCTTCAACCAAGTAAATCATTCCCAAGTTTTACGTCCAGCATGGGTACTCTAATACAAGGCGCATTTTTAATGTTTCCATCCAAAATTCGAGGGTCCCGCAGCAAATCCTTAACATAGACCGAGTTAGTTGATGGGCGAAACCTGAGTACCTGGAGAAAACCCACCACAGCAGGCAGAAAAACCGTGAAAAAAACTCTTTCACACAGTTTGGTACCCAAGACTATGCCCGGAAGCAAACCTGCAACCAATGTGGTGTGAGTGATTATACTAAAAGATGGAAAACAAATTTTTCTAACAGTTGGACAAGTGTGAACCAGGCAGCGCATTAGTCATCTTTAGCTTAAAAATGCAAGTATATCCCATGTAAATTCCATAATGTTACCAAAATCCCCCGGAAAGAACGGCATGCCGGATAATGGCGAGTCGGAGCCGGGTGGCGGATAATTTGAATTTTCCGGCATTTTGTCCATTTAATTTTTAATTGACGAGTTGTCTACTTGTAAAAAACTGGTCAGACTCGTAATTACCGAGGGAATATGGTAAGAGTTAAACTGCAAAACAAACTGATTGACCGAATACCGAAATTAAATTTAGCGTCTGCTGATTTATTATTTAGTTACCAAAAAACATTCATTCCAGTAGAGTAGCACTAGAAGCCTTTACCATATATAAGTAACATCATTTATTGCCCCCAGGATGACATATAATTACTTTTCTGACTCAACAACTTTCCATGCTAAATGCAGCAAACACATTTACAACAACTCTAACAACTTGTTTTTTTGTTTTTTTTTATTTATTTAAAAAATACAATTTACTCTTCCTTTTCAATAGCTACACAATGGCTATTAAAAATAAAATATGTACAATTTATATACTTACAATTGGAGCACATCTCCATGGGAAGAGAGCTCTCATTTCCCTATAACAAAAAAAAAAAAAAAAAAAAAAAATAATAATAATAAAAATTAATAATTCAATCAGTCCCTCAAGTTTAAATTTCACCTGTATTAAAGTGAAACTGAGCATTAAACTTAATCATTCATTACATTGCACACACAAACAAAACAACAAAAAAAATTCAATATTCATAACACTAACCTTAAATAATTCATCTTGGAACAAATTTATTGCCTTTTACACATGAAAAACATCCTTTCAAGCTATCATTTTTAAAAATCTCAAACATTTACTCAACTAAATTCCTGTCAAATGAGATACAAACCTGTTTCCAACCCCTAATTACACATATTGGCAGTAGTAGCAAATAGTAATGAAACTCTTGTGTGATTAATTTGACACTTACAACATTTTTTTCATATATAGGTTTAAAGTTTATGATTATTTGACATGTCTGT
Organism: Strigamia maritima; assembly: GCA_000239455.1. Lineage (NCBI taxonomy): Eukaryota > Metazoa > Arthropoda > Chilopoda > Geophilomorpha > Linotaeniidae > Strigamia > Strigamia maritima. The sequence continues at coordinate 94,322 of JH432112.1, forward strand.
CTAGCCCTAGACTAAATACAGATGTTGGCTACATCCAGGAATTTTCTCTTCCAAAAAGAAATGCAAATTGCGAAATATGGTGCACGATGGCCGAGCAATACATATAATCACATACTTAAGTAAACTTAAGTCATTACTTCGAAATCGATTTTGAAGTTGAAAGTAACGTAACTTAAGAAATTACGGCAACCAATGAAAAGACAGCTGCTTCTCGCATAAAAAAACGAGATGGAATGAGAAATTGCGCGATTGGTCGGTTTACATTTACTGTCTACAGTGTGAACAAAACCATAGGTTACTTTCGTTAAGTTACGTTAAATTTTCGTAAGTTACGTTACGCTACGTCCAATGTGAAGTGACCATTAAACCTTCTAAATTTACTTGAAATCAGGCTTGTGGTTGGTTAATTCAATCTCCCTCATGTGAATCAAGCCTTAATATCATTAATTATAAACTGCAAGTTGAAGTATATTAGGTTTACACAGTTTTCTATTACATCCTTATGAATAAAAGCAGTTCCAATTACTATTTAAAACTCAACTCCTCAACATACCAATCATTTAATTGAAAATAATAACCCAGAATCAAGTTTAAAAGAACAATATATTACAACATTTCTGGATATAAATCACTATGACAGATAATGTTGAAAGAATTCACAATAAATCCTGACATTGATTCTGATTTATTAGCTGGTGATTTATTCACAAGGAAAAATCACAGAAAATTATCTCACTACTATTTTTTCACATGCAAAAAATCAAACTCCAGATAAAATAGTTGGAAAATAACTGACTAAAAAGTGAGATATCCTCAATTTATCACACAGACTGCAATTAACCTGCAACTAAATCTCTTTGATAAGTTAATTTTATCATTATTTAATGTCAGTCACACACTGTGACAACAGCCTGAATCCAGATGCCAATAAAAAGCTTTTGTGCCACCATCAAGGGAATTTTTACCTGCAATGGATAACTCCAATGGCTTCTCCTTTACAACCCAATCAATTGGCATTTCCCAGATTTCAACTATTATAGTCAATTTCCTCACAAAAATCAACTTACAGCACAATTTGTACCACTTACAAAAATCTGAGAAATTTCCTTATCACCACAACATTTTTTTTTTGCAGTTAAAAATTACACTTTCCTCAAATTACAATGCAATTTTAATTTTTGGGTAGTATAGAAGTTTTTGGAAAAGTCGTCCGACATTTGGCTTTTTCGAAAAGCAAGTTTAGTCTTTTCCTCTTGAATAAAGACTGTAACAGTCACAGATTTCATCTATTACAGTCAAGTACCAAAAGAAAAAAATAGCATCTTGTAACGTATAAGTTTTCGAAAGCCGTCTCGACATTTGTACACTTAAAAGTATTTAATCGAACGACTTTTTTGAAAACCTATATACGTATATATCTCTTAATAAATGACTATAACAGTCACATAATATGATTTGATTAAGTATTCCATGTGAACAGCCATTGAACATGGGTAAGTCAACGGTAATAAAACATTTATTGGTATATAGAGCTTTTAAAATCCACAAAAGGTAATATTACATTAAATAATCTAGATAAATTAATGTTACCAGATATTATCTTGTTTTTATCTCACTAATAAAGAAATTGAAATGTAGGCCATTTTATAGAAACCTCAATTTTTCAGCAGCAACATTTAATTGGGTTATTGACCTCTTTTAATCAATACACAACTGTCCTGTCAACATCAGTGATTGAAACCAATTTCAACACATTCTTTGATCCCAGAAACTTTCTTTTTCCATCTTTTGCACAGAAAACAACTCTAAAAAACAAAAAAAAATTCAAAAAAAAAAAAAAAAAAAATAATATAATAAAATAACCCTAAAACTAAAATTAAAACAAACTCATAAATCCCATATTAAAAAAAGAAGTAAAAAATGACCAAATGTGGTAAACATTTGAGTCCTCTAAACAAGACATAGGCCTAGATGGGGCTGACATTAAAAATGAGCATTTTGCTCCACAACAGCTACAAATTTGAAATAGAAAAAAAATGGCTTTTAATAAAATGCACATCACATTTTCATGTACCACCATTGACGAAAGGTGTTACTTACCATCTTGGAGATTTGTTACGGTTCCGACAGAAAAGGTAAGGTTTAAAAACAGACCGGATCACAATGAGCTGGACTTGTAGAGGACGTGAAGCTTTAAGTGCGAGAGGATTTCTTTTTTCCCGACACAACTGCACATGCGCGACTGCTAACCGGAACTGCGTATTACGTCGTTGTTTGCAATATCATTTCCTTTTCCGATTCGGCGTGATGGCGTCTGGTGTAAGTAGCACGAAGCCGGTTTCAATGCTGGGTTTTAATCCGATGCCATCGATGGATTCTAATTATTAAATTCGATGAAAACTGATTAAATCCATCTTTTTAATGTTTATATATCAATTTATATCGAGTTATTTTCCACATTTCAGACATTGTACACGTATCCCGGCAACTTCCGAGCTTATAAGATCCTTATTGCCGCTGAATTCAGCGGTGTTAAAGTGAAGACCGTGAGCGAAGCGCCTGCTTTCGTTTTGGGTCAAACGAATAAAACCGAAGAATTTTTGAAAAAGTTTCCATTGGGAAAGGTGAATATTTTATAACACGTTTTCAAGGGCACATTGACCCAACAACGTCGTGAAAACGTCATAGAAAATCGTGTCCTCTGTACAAAGACAAATTTACTTTTGTTAAATCTTTGAGTATTTTTGTAAGAATACGAGGTATATTAATGTGAACAAGGAGATTTTTTGTATTTAATATGCTAATTTTGGCTGTTAAAAGATTGAATTGTTCGATAAAGTGTTTTTTTATTGAAATTTTTTTGATTTTTTTTTTTTTTTTTTTGTTTTTTTTTTGTTTTTTTTTTAGGTTCCTGCCTTCGAGACGACTGATGGAAGAAATGTTTTTGAGAGTAATGCAATTGCTTATTATGGTAAATATGCAGATTAGGTGTTTAAAATGATTTTTAAATTAATTTGGGGTTGATTTTTTGTGTAATGTGTGTAATTTGAATGTAATTGACTTAATTAGAGGGGATCGTGCAAAATTTGGACGTTTTGTGCTAATTATTGTCTGTGGTACGTTAAAAGTGATTTAGGGTAAGTGTAAAGCTGCGACAAAATGTATTTTTAGTCTGTAAATGGACTATAAAAGAATATATGCCGAAAAAAAGTGCGTTTTTAGGCCATTTTTTTTAGATATTTAGATCATATAAGGACTTATCTATGTGAAAAAAAGCATGATTAAGCTCAAATTTGGCTTTTTCTGGTTAAAAAAGTTTAAAAGTTAAAAAGTTTAAAAATGGTCTTTTGTAGGTGAAAAAGGCATAATTAAGTTCAAATATGGCCTTTTAGAAGTGAAAAGGCATAATTAAGCTTAAATATGGCTTTTTAGAAGTGAAAAAGGCATAATTAAGCTCAAATATGGCTTTTTAGTAGTGAAATAGGCATAATTAAGCTCAAATATGGACGTTTAGAGGTGAAAAAGGCATATTTAAGCTCAAATATGGCTCTTTAGAAATGAAAAAAGCATAATTAAGCTCAAATATGGTCTTGTAGAAGTGAAAAAGATACATTTAAGCTCAAATATGGCCTTTTAGAAGTGAAAAAGATATATTTAAGCTCAAATATGGCCTTTTAGAGGTGAAAAAGACATAATTAAGCCCAAATATAGGCTTTTAGAGGTGAAAAAACATAATTATCATGTTAAAGCTCAAAAAGCCCAATTTTTAAGTGAAAAGTAGACTGACATTGGCTAAAAATTGATTTTATGACATCAAAAATATCATAATTTTACTTTTAAAAACCATCAAACTAAAAATAACAAAGAAAATTTTGACATTTTTACCTTCCATCACCTTTAAAAAAAATATATAAAATCGATTGCAGTCATTATCATGGCCGTTATATCCTCTGGAAAAGGCAGAATTACTTCGTTCAATCTTTGAGTAATTTTGTAACACAACGAGGTATATCAAACTATAAACAACTAAAATTTTCTAACCATTTAATTGTACCAACTCTTACAATTAAAAATAAATTTATAATTGTTTACAAAAATAAAAATATTTTCAATTTTTTAATCGGTTTTTTTTTTTCCAGTTGGGAATGAGCAACTTCGTGGGACCAGTCCAATAGACCAAGCCCTTATACAGCAATGGATCAACGTTGCTGATAACGAAATTCTTCCATCATCCTGCACATGGGTCTTTCCTTGCTTTGGAATTATGCAATATAATAAACAAGTAATCGATTAATTCGATTTATATTTTGTAAAAATCAATTTTATTTATGTATTGATTTTTTTTTTTTTTTTAGGCAACTGACCGTGCTAAAGACGATATTAAGCGAGTTCTAGCGTTACTTAATAACCATCTTTCCACGCGCACCTACCTCGTCGGCGAGCGAATCACGCAAGCGGATATCACCATGTGCTGCGCCCTGCTTCAATTATATGAATACGTACTCGAACCTGCCTTCCGAGATCAATTTGTTAACACGAATCGATGGTTTGCGACGTTAATTAATCAACCCGAGTTTAAAAAAGTTCTCGGCGAGAGAAAGTTGTGTGAAAAAATGGCGCAGTTTGATGGTAAATGATGAAATTTGACGTTTTGTAAATCGATTTTATTGAATTATATTCGATTTTATTGAATTATATTCGATTTTATTGAATTATATTCGATTTTATTGAATTATATTCGATTTTATTGAATTATATTCGATTTTATTGAATTATATTCGATTTTATTGAATTATATTCGATTTTATTGAATTATATTCGATTTTATTGAATTATATTCGATTTTATTGAATTATATTCGATTTTATTGAATTATATTCGATTTTATTGAATTATATTCGATTTTATTGAATTATATTCGATTTTATTGAATTATATTCGATTTTATTGAATTATATTCGATTTTATTGAATTATATTCGATTTTATTGAATTATATTCGATTTTATTATTTATTTTAGCGAAGAAATATGCTGAATTACAAGGAAAATCATCTAAAGAGAGCACTAAAGAGAAGAAAAACGAAAAGGGGGATAAGAAAAAGGAGGAAAAGAAGGAGAAAGTGAAGGATGACAAGAAAAAGAAGGAAGAGGAAGATTTGAATGATGTAGATGAGTTGGAATTGGCACCGAAATCGAAGGATCCGTTTGAGAAGTTTCCGAAAGGGTTAGGTTAATTTTTTTTTTTAACGGTTTAATCGGATCTATTGTTTTATTTTCTTTAGAAATTTTGATATGGATGATTTCAAGAGATTTTATTCGAATGAAAGTGAAAAGGATTCGATTCCTTACTTCTGGCAGAAGTTCGATAAGGAGAATTATTCGATTTGGTTCTGTGAATATAAGTATCCGGAAGATCTGACTAAGACCTACATGAGCTGCAACTTGATTTCGGGTATGAGATTGAAATTAATGTTTATTTATTTAATAGTTTTAAAATTTTTTTTTTTTTTTTTAAATTGATTTTTTTGAACACGATTTCGATGTTTTCGATTTTTTTTTTAAAAGTTAATCTTATTTGAATAATTTAGGCCTTTTCAAATATTTTTTGTAACTAAATTCAATAATTTAGACTTTTTTTTAGACCAATTTTTCACAATTTAAGACAAAATTTTGACTTTTTTTAGACCAATTTTTACATTTTTTAGACCAATTTTTACTTTTTTTAGACCAATTTTTACTTTTTTTAGACCAATTTTTACTTTTTTTAGACCAATTTTTACTTTTTTTAGACCAATTTTTACTTTTTTTAGACCAATTTTCACAATTTAAGACAATTTTTGAATTTTTTAAACCAATTTAAAACAATTTAAAACAATTTTTGAATTTTTTTAGACCAATTTTCACAATTTTTGAATTTTTTTAGACCAATTTTCACAATTTTTGAATTTTTTTTACATATATTTTGCATATTTTGAAGTTTTATGATTTTTTTTCGGGTTTTCTGCATATTTAAAAAAAACTCATTTGATCTGTCTGTAATTTTTTTCTATTTATATTCTAGGTATGTTCCAGCGCCTAGACAAAATGAGGAAAAACGCTTTCGCCAGTGTTATCTTATTCGGCGAAGACAACAACAGCACAATTTCAGGAGTTTGGGTGTGGAAGGGTCACGAACTCGCATTTCCGGTATGCACACACATTCTCAACAAAACACCCTCCAACAAAGATTTTTATTCATGCAATTTTGAATTTAATTTTTTCTAGCTGAGCGCGGATTGGCAAGTTGATTACGAATCGTACTCGTGGAAGAAACTCGATGCGAATAGCGATGAGACGAAGAAATTAGTCGATTCCTACTTTGCTTGGGCTGGCGATTTCGGTGGCAAAAAATTCGTCGAAGGGAAAATTTTTAAATAACTTTTCAGAGACGTTGAGAATAAAAAAAAAGAATAATGTCTTGAATTAAACAAAATAATGGGCACAAATCCATGATATTGTTTTGTATTGCAAAGCATTCAGGCGAAATCGTTAATAAAACTCGATTTGGTTTGCTCATGCAGTTTGTTAACATTTTTTCTTTTTAGGTAGAAGTCGAATTGTTTTTGGTAAATATTGAATTTTTTCGAGTGAATTCTGATTGTTTAGAGTATATGTTGAATTTCGAGTGAATTCCGATTGTTTAGAGTATATATTCAATTTTTTAGATCGAAATCGAATAATTTTTGATAAACATAGAATATTTTAGGTTTACATTGAATTGTTTTGGTGATTTTGGTAATTTTTAGGTCGAAATCGATTTGTTTTGGGTAAATATTGAATTTTTTCGGTTGAAATCTGAATTTTTAAGGTCGAATCGATTTGTTTTGGATGAATATTGAATTTTTTCGGTTGAAATTTGAATTTGTTAGGTCGAAAACGAATTGTTTTTGAATTTTTTAGGTCGAAATCGAATTGTTTTTGAATTTTTTAGGTCGAAATCGAATTGTTTTTGAATTTTTTAGGTCGAAATCGAATTGTTTTTGAATTTTTAAGGTCGAAATCGGATTGTTTTTGAATTTTTTAGGTCGAAATCGGATTGTTTTTGAATTTTTTAGGTCGAAATCGAATTGTTTTTGAATTTTTTAGGATCGAAATTGAATTCTTTTTGATAAATATTCCATTTTTTACCTCGAAATCGAATTGCTAAGATAAATATTTAATTTCTTGTCTAGTAATCGATTTCTCAAATCGGAATCTTAACATCACAATTTCATAAAAACCTCAAAACCCTAATAGCGCCCCAACAACAAAACCTACCCCACGCTCACTAGATGCCACCACCAAACACCAATCTACAAAAAAAAACCATCGCTCAAAATCAAACATCAAAACTCCCAACAAATAAACCAAAACCTCTTCGAAGTACACGAGGGTGCGGTATAAGACTCCACGCCCGCGGCCATGCCCTCGGTAGGTTGGGCGACGACGTGCTGCACCAAGGCCGCATGCACGCGTGGAATGCGCCTAGGAATGTTAATGAAGCCATGCCCCTCGAGGCCCGTGCACATGCGCCGATGCGATGCGCCGATGCACAACCACTGGCTGCGCACAACCAGCTTTATTCACCTGTCGTCTCGCGCACCTGAGCGCATTATTTTTTCACTTCTTCTTGAAACATGCTCGTTGTTTGTGGTCCACGTTGGCCAACGTGAGAAATATTTTTCGATGTGGATTTAAAATTGAAAAAAAAAAGAAAAAGGACGAAAAATAGGCTGTGGATTACCGAGTTTTTTTTTTTTAGCCTTTTTAGGCGGCAAAATGGCTGGGATTTTCAGTTTGGTGGCTGTGGTGGTGGTGGTGTTGTTGGCTGTTGTGAGAGATGTGCGCGCGGATGAGTGCTTCACGTCGGCGGACATCGCGGGCAGCGTGCTCGGCACGTTTTTCTCCACGTTGGCGGCGGTGGCGATTGCGGGGCTTATTTATTGGTTCGTGTGTCGGCCGAAACGAGGTAAATATCATTTTTTATTTTTTATTTTTTTTTTATTTTTAATAGGATTGGTTTTTTTGGGGGGTGGTTTTTTAAAAGTTTTTGTTGTTGTTGTGGTTTTAAGTAATTGTGAAATGTTTGGTTTTTTTTTTTTTTTTTTTTTTTTTTTTAAACCAACTGTTACTGTTTTCTCTTATAAAAACAATATTCCCAACCAGAAAACAGCTATTTTTCCTTAAAAAAAGAGGAAAAATAGCAGTTTTCCTTTTTTTAAAGGAATAGCTGTTTTTCTGGTTTTTCTGGTTGGAAGCCAGTTGTTTTTAGGTGGAAATCAGTAGTTTTAGGTGGAAAACAGTTGTTTTAGGTGGAAAACAGTTGTTTTAGGTGGAAAACAGTTGTTTTAGGTGGAAAACAGTTGTTTTCAGGTGGAAACAGTTGTTTCAGGTGGAAAACAGTTGTTTCAGGTGGAAAACAGTTGTTTCAGGTAGAAAACAGTTCTTTCAGGTGAAAAACAGTTGTTTCAGGTGGAAACAGTTGTTTCAGGTGAAAAACAGTTGAAAACAGTTGTTTTCAGGTGAAAACAGTTGTTTTCAGGTGGAAAACAGTTGTTTTCAGGTGGAAAACAGTTGTTTTCAGTTGGAAAACAGTTGTTTTCAGGTGGAAAACAGTTATTTTTAGATGGTAACAAGTGATTTGCACGTTGAAAAATCTGTTTACACGCGGTTTTAACAATGAAATGATCGTTTTACTTGAGAAATATCTGTTTTTATGGTTTTTTACTGTTTCAATTTATTTTTTTTTGTTTTTTTTTGTAGTTAAAATAGTTCTTTTGATAAAATCTTTTTGCTTGTATTGTCAGAAAAACAATTAATTGTTTGAAAACTTGTCATTTATAAATTATATTCACAGGAAAGGCATTGGTTTTCATGTTGAATACAACTTGTTTTTACTTAGAAAACACTAGATTACATGTTTTTATGAAAGAAACACCATTTTCCACATGGAAAACACTTGTTTTCATAAATAAAAAAAATTTGTAAAAAAAACTTCCTATTTTGAAGGGAAAAAAAAAAAAAATAATCAACAATTGTTTTCTGACAAATCCCTGAACAAAATCACAAAAATCTACAGTTATTTGTTCCCAAAACAACAACAACAAAAATCATTGTTTTCAGATTGCCATTTAAAAAACAACAAAATAAAAAAAAAGAAAAAAAAAAAATCAACTTTGGTTGTCTTCCAATATTGGAATATAAAGAATTGCGTGGGAGTCACTTGGAATGGTGCCACAACTAAATTTGTATAAAGTAATATGATCCACATATGTTCCAACTCACTTTTGTTTTTTTTTTTATCTCAAAAGAACACCAGACAAAACAAAGATTTTTCCATTTCAAATATTGTTTCAGCCTTCCCATCTGTTTTAATGGCCTTGGATGTCACAACACAAACAAAACAAGGTCTAATAATTACATAAATGGAAAGGATCAATTCCCATTCCCTAACAAATTATTAAATTTGCTGTCACACAAGTGAAAAAACATCTCCCAAAAAAAAAAAAAGATATCGACGCGCCACCTGGCGACAAAAGTTGTAAACACCTAAAACCTGCATAACAACACTTTTATTTATCAACCAAACTAGTCAAACGAGTTTCGTCATGAAATTCTACATATTTGACGTCATTTCAGACAGGTTACCATTTTTGTAGCTTGAAATTAAACGTGAAATAATTCGAAACGAGTAACTTACTAACCGCCATTTTTTTAAAACTGACGATATGAGCGCGCGAGTGGGCGTGAGACGAACTAATTAGTGTGAATTTACTTAGAAACATTAAAAAATAGATTAATTTTTTAAAAAAAATCCATTTTTAATGAATAATAAGTATAATTTTTGAATTTATAAACGATATTTTTTTTTTTATATTTCGTATTAGTAACTCAAGAATTCGAAGAATCGTTACGTAATCCGAGCTTAAGAATTCAAAAAAAAACATTTCCCGTAGGCCGTAGGGAAGGATTGCGGATTTTCATATCTCGATTTTAATTTTTAATTCTTGAGATTTATTTTTAATATTATAATAATAATATTAATATTAAAAATAAAATACGAAATTTGAAAAATGTGAATCGTTGGCCGAGTCAAGTCAACCTCCCAAATGCGGAAGCGTGCGGAACTAGCACGGGACAATATTTAACCCTTAACAAGTCGGTCACGATGATTACATTCCTTAAATACATTTACACTAAAATAGTTAAATCGGAATTAAACTTCATAAATGAAGTTATTTCACATTAATCTGATTTTTTATTTATTTTTTTTAAATTATTTAATTTTTTTGTTTAAAAATCCGTTAAAGCTGATTATTCGAATTCTTGACATTTCTTAACCGCCATTCACTACCATGACCGTGCAACTGATGCATTTATAACATGACCGTGAACAAAACTGGTATTCTTGATTTAAATTTTTTCAAAAATAACAGGAAATAAATAAAATAATATATATATATATATATATATATATATATATTTTTTGAATATTTGGTACAAGAAATTAAAGGTAAGTTCAACCAATCACAAATTTTTTTTTTTATATTTATTTAAATTTATTTAAAATCAATATATAAAAAAAAATGCATAGCTATGTTTAGAATTGAGCAATAAATTTCAGAATTAATCTGGAAATCCAGTTCTGTTTGAACAAAACAAAAAACAAAAATTGATAATCTGATCCTATAGAAAAAATCGAGATTACCAAATGATTATCTGGGGTTATAATGATGATATATTGCTTCATATGTGCATATGTGCTACACGTGTTACAGCAAACTGGGAACTTGCTATTGTTATCCAGACTTTTCCAACTTTTCTAAATTGGATGTATGGGTCTGGGAAGCACTCAAAAAAAGTCATAATGGAGCTAAGTAATGGTATGTAACAATCAAAATTTTGAAAAAATCATTGTGACCAGATTTCTTGATGAATTAAGTCATACATCCTGGATGTGTTAGAGGTATGTTTGCAGTTAACTTCCTGGAGTATCATTGGATTTGGAATAAAATTCTGGTCATAAATGATTTTTTGAAACTTTTGATTGTTACATACCATTACATAGCTCCATTATGACTTTTTTTGAGCGCTTTCCAGATCCATACATCCAATTTAGAAAAGTTGCCCAAGAAATTAAACATCCTAGATAAGTTTAATTTTTAATTTTATCTTCAACAGTTCTCGAGATATTGTCAAAATTGCAAAAACTTGATTTTGGTGGGTTTTAATTTTTTTCTCAGTAACTACTTAATCAATCTTTAAAAATTTTACACGAAATGATAGCTCTACCATTCCTATGAATCCTCTTAAAACCATTTGTCTGTCACTATTACAGCTTTTAAGAAATTTCCATTTTTCTGACTTTAAAAAAGTGCCTTTTCCATTTTTTTGGCAAGGAGGTGTACATTTAGTTGGGAAAACAAATAACATTGAAGATTTAAGTACATCCTTGATGAAAAGTCAGCCGCAGGAATCTGGAATCTGCATAAAAAGCTTATCTACACAATCTAAAATGTGTTATGCATGAGAATTATTGGTAATGACTAAACGACGTAAGAGATTTCACTAAATTGCTCAGAAACCTACTTCGTGACTCTTGGCAATAATATTAAAAAACCAATAGTCCAACAGTCCTTCACCAGAGGAAAACCTGGTTTTGCAAGCAAAAGTACTGGTCTTAAGGCGCTCCGCTTTTCAGAATATAAAGAAAGAGAATGTTGTTTAACGATGCTAGCAATTACAACCCATTATAAAGTAACGGGTGTTATTCTGTTGATAGACATGTACTAGGGGTTATCAGTCTACTTTAATTTTAACAATAATTTCGTTATTCAATTTCGACCAATGGGTGGCTGATTACACTGATAGTTTAGCATGGTGGTGTATTAGCACCTTGACCATTGGTAAAATCGCTCTTTTGCTCTGATTTATTGATTTTAAAAATTCTCATATTGAACACCACTCGAGATTTGCGATAGTAGTTTACGCATGAATTTAAGATCACGACTGCCTGCATCGGCCTTTCTCTTGTGGTATTATAACTGATAGTCTCAGTCCACTTCCGGAGGATAATGTAAATTCCTACATGCTACAGTCTTACATAAAGTGGACAGCAAATTTACGTAACAAAGTGTGTAGCATGCTTGGTTAAAGCACTTCTCAGTTGGGCAAACATTAATTACTAACATCGGATTCCCAGATCTTCATGGATGAGTTAGTCTGCCTAAAGTGAATATTTAATTGATAATCTGGTAAATAATAGCCTTCAGTAAAACTTTGGTGGTTCAGGTGAGAACATCAAAATTATGAAGTATTTTTTTCTTGGTTATCAAATTAGTAATTTTAGTGTGAATATTCATTAGGTGCATTTGGAAACTAAAACATTTTCATGTTTCCCTCGTTTCCCTAGTTTTGTTTCCTGAAATGTGCCGTCATTTCCGGAAATGTCTAAGTTTAAGTCAAGAAACGTGCATGAACGCGCGTTTTAGGAAACGCTACTATTCCAGCGTTTCACGGGACACGAGTTTGTGTCTTACAATTGCGCACTTGTCTGCGCAGCATCTAACTCTGGTGTTGTGGCGCCATTTGTTTTAGAAGTCACATGACTACTTCAAGTCATGTGATAGAAGCTAGAACGTAGCTAAAACATAGCTAAAATGTGCCTAAAACTTAGCTAAAACGTGCCTAAAACTTAGCTAAAACGTGCCTAAAACTTAGCTAAAACGTGCTTCAGATTTTTACACTAGGTGCATTCAGGAACTAAAACATTTTCATGTTTCAGTCGTTTCTCTCGTTTCGTTTCCTGAAATGAGTCGTCATTTCCGGAAACGTTTATGTTTTAGTCAAAAAACGCGCATGCACGTGCGTTTTAGGAAACGCTACAATTCCTGCGTTTCACGAGACATGAGTTGTGTCTTACAATTGCGCACTCGTCTGCGCAGCATCTAACTCTACTGTTGTAGAGTTAGATCAGCGCCATTTGTTTTGAAGCTAAAACAAATCTAAAACGTACCTAAAACGTACCTAAAACGTACCTAAAACTTAGCTAAAATGTGCCTCAGAATTTCACACTCAGAATTATACATAAAAACACACATAAAACTAAAACTAACCACACACAAAACTCGTTTTTGACGAGTTTTAGTTCCTGAATGCACCTACTCTGAATTATACACAAAAAACACACACTAACCACTTGCTAAAACTAATCCATATAGTTTCCAAATGCACCTAATTACTAAACCTGAATTGAAACAGTTGGATGGTTTCTTGTTATAAGTTATTGTGCAACAAAAATAATGCAGACAAGCTACTAGTAAAACCAGATGTGAATATATCTAATAAATAGAGCACTTTGAATTTCAACATTAATCATCAATAAGTGATAAGGAGCATCAGCCAGATTAACCGGTCTGTTGTCTTTGGCATTTACTTAGTTTGTTACCAAGTGGTTGGAATTGCCATGAGCCAAGATATGCCTTCCTTGGTTCAAGTGCTGAGTTTGTCTGAAGATTTACTGAGTTAAGTATAGTGTGTATGACATTAGTTATGCTGATGACACTATTAAGATATATGCAAAGCCAATTAGACTTTGAAATGAGTAGATTATTTAACAGCTCAAGTGAATCTTGAGAAAAGAATGTGGTAAATTAGATATAATGATATTCATCTTTGAAACAAAGCCGGAACTACAAATATGGAGACATTTTATGCATAGGTTCAAAAGTCAACAACATCATGACAGATAAAAAAACTTTAATGATGCTTCTTTTCTTCACAAGAGTTTAATAATAAAAATTTAAAAAAAAATTGCTCATTTCTACACTTTGATACCAGTTGCCTAATGATATCCTGGATCAATTTGGGACATTCATAAGAGATTCATATAAGAGATACCTTTATTTGCTAACGTGGCCAATCGCTTTGTACCGTCTTATCCCAGTGTATCTGGAGAAATCTCATCGACAACAGGCAGGAAAACTCTGAAAAACTTCTTACCGTATTCCCTCGGAGAGAACGGCATGCCGGAAAATAGTAAATCCGACGAGGGTGTCGGAAAATTCTTCACATGAATTTTTCGGCATGCCGGAGAAAGTGAGTATTACGGTTTACAGCACTGATTCGATTTTTGTAAAAATTACCAGATGTCAGATTTACAAAATCTGGTCAAAGTCGGTTTTTCCGGCTTGCCATTCTTTCCGAGGGAATACGGTACATGTTAGTCCTTACGACACTGCATGAAGGCAAACTTGGGACCTATGTGGTGTGAGGCCAGAACTAAAATTACTGGTCACTTTCAATAGGGCAAAGCTTTTTGTAAAGCCGCATCGAGTAATCGTGGAAGCGGCTAGTTGAGATATCCGTATAGGACTCACAAGTCAGTCTTGTTGCTTGCACTTGGTGACATTTAGGATTCTCTTTATTGGTACCTTTTTTGGGGATTTGTTTTTGAGGCTATTTTTGGATATCCTGTGGACATCCCAATGGCATTCACTGTCAGTCCATGGGAGTGGTTTTCCTACTTACAAGATTCCTTTTACATTCAGGATGTAAAGAAACCACAACAACCATCCACCATGACATGAATTATTGCATAATGACCATTGAGAATTTGTTCCAAACAACTTCTTTTCATCCTTTTTCTCATGCTAGTGACCATCATTTGTCATAAAATTCAGGTTTCTAAAGGAGTGGAATGAATACCTTTGTTGTACATCATTAATGGGTTATAAATCTTGTTGCCTCATTTTATTTATGTCTTTTCTTTTTACTCAACACAACCATTTTTAGAATACATGTGAATGCCAACACAAATTGGATTAATTATATCTAATGACAGTTGAATAATTGATGGATATATCTTGGCATATAGAATTCTAGGTCTATTCATGAGCTGTAAATATAAACACTCAGTTAAGATTGCAGGAATGAGATCCTAGTTCACATTGAATCTTTGCATGCAATTATATTATTATTCAGTGTATATTATGGGTCACAGTTACAGTTTATTCAGTTGAAGTAGTGATGCATGTCCAAGATTTGTTTGTAACATAGTGTCATTGAAGAAACAAATATTTTTAAGACATTGTTTTGAATTTTGATATTTGTTCTAAGAGCATATAAAAGCCAATGATTTACATGGAATTAAAGACCTTTTATTTATTATTTGCCTTCATACAGGTTCTTGTGCCCTGAGGAAAAATCATCACCATACTATATTGTAGGCAACCAGCTATTGAGAATTAATCTTTTGTTCTTTAAACAAGATTACAATAGTTATTAGCAAATAGCAACTTCATAAAACAAAACTTGATCCAGTGGTTTATATTTATATGTTCATGATTGACAGTGTGGTTTATACTTAGTTGGTTGTTTGGATAATGTATAAAATGTTTCATTAATATCTTTTTTATTTATTAGCAAAATCAACCTTCCTGAGGCCCAAAAATGGAGACATCGAAGCACATGCCTATGATAATCCGTACTTCCAAGATGAGGATCAAGAGAAACCTATAATAAAAATAGAAACAAAAGCAGAAAATGGTATCCAAAATCAGTATTCTATATATTACCACGTTCGCACTACACAGGCTAGACAACATTTGAGTCCAGACACTACTTAACAATAATGCTGGGCACAGACATGCAGCGATTTTGCATCGCCTAGCGTTTTTGTCTTGCGATTTGCGACAGTAATTGCCTCTGCTACAGCCGACTTGGCGCGAATCGATTGTTCCAAAATATTTGTTGCTATGACAAATTATACAACCTTGACACCTGTTGTTCCAAATATTTGTTAATATGACGTCATATCAACAAATATTTTTGGAACAATTGTTGATAAAAACAAACAAAATGGAGCAATTAGAACATGTGATACAATACTCGCTTCCCGTTGGATGCGATTTGCATCACCTAGTGAAAAAGTACACGGCGGCTCTACTTTTTTCAAAACTAGATTTCTTGGAAGTGACGTTTTCTGCGCATGCGCAGAGCCATCAGCGATTGGAATACGATGTGAATTGCTGCATGTCTGCGCCAAGCATTAGTCTGAATAGTTAACGCAAACAAAATGGCTGATTTGATCATTAATGGCAATGCAATCTGGGAGCTTGACATCGCAAGCCATTGTAAGCTAGCCTTTAACTAGCATATCCAGTTCTCTAAAATAAATAAAGTTTATCTAGTTTCAACATCGATAAGCTAGCTTAAGATAAGCTAGATGTGTTCGCACTACATTTATAAACCTAGAATAGCGAGTTAAGCTAGCCTAACTTTCCAGCCCGAACGTGGTATTACTCCATGATTGAATTCACCTATTGTCTATCGACAATTTTTCCAGTAATTTCTTACTAAACCTTCGTTTCCAAAACATTGCAAGAAACTCCCATTGGCTAGAGCCTTTTCCCAGCAATTTTTTAATGCACTTAAAAAAATAATTTCGAAAAATGACCATAAAAGGGCATAAGCGAACATAAAACGAACATAAAACGGACATAAAACGGACATAAAACGAACAAAAAACAACCGTACTTGATCATATATGGTAAGTTTTGGTGGTTTTTTTGTATTAATGAGCAAGCAAACAGGCTCTAACCAATGGGAGTTTCTCGCAATGTTTTGGAAACAGAGTTTAGATGCTGACTAAGTAGGATTCCAAAACACTTGTTTGTCCTTAAATGTCAGAGAGGAGGCATCTATTAAACACACTTTCCTTTATTTATTGATGAAAATAAGAGTATAGTTTTCTGATCATGCTTTCACATCCATACAAACAGTTTTAAATGAATCAATTGACCTATTTATGTAAATAATAAATGCTCAGTCATTATCTACATACTAATAATTTAATTTAGTCCTAAATTTGAAGGTTAAATCACATTTTATCAGCCAACAGAAGTATAAAAAGCATAATCAGTTGTCTATTTATGTAACTGAGAGGAAACTGGTAATTATGGGTGAAATGAAATGATGAAAAGGATAAAAAACTCGAAGTGTAGCACGCATTTATACCCCTCTGGCGTCAGAATTGGGAAAGAGTCACGTTCAGTGATGCGATTCACACTACTTGTCCCCCTTTCTTCCTCAATTAGAAATAATTACTGCTTTTTCTATGATTAAACATTTACTCAGTGGGAAAAAAAGTGGACCTAAAACGAGAATTTGAAAATAGGCCTATTTTGTGTGTTTGGACCAGTTGGCCAGCCATATTTGATTTTTAAAGATTGGTTTTGGATATGAAAATTATGATTTTATGAGTTGTTGCTTGATTTGGGTGAAAATTTTTATGTCAAAATGATTTTTATTTGAAAGAAATTTGATTTTTATGAGACTACGGGAAATGGCTTTTGCTTATGCCGAAGAAGGTGCGTCGTGCGCGGCACAGCGGAGAGCCATTTCTCGTACAATTATAAAAAAAAATCAAAATATTAATAAAAAATCCGGTTTTTCTTCAAAATTATTTACACCAAATTAATTTTCCACATAAAAAAAAAAACATTTTAATTCAATACTACATATTTTTATTAAAAAAAAAAAAAAAAAACAAAAATAGATTATTTTAACCCTAGAATCACTCAAACAGCAAATTTCTCTCGGAAAACA